>CAIGRP010029042.1:0-17997 GCA_903798385.1 Fraxinus cuspidata | reverse complement strand
ATGTCATCCTAACATCATCTCTGATGTTAGGATCATATGACTCGATGGGAGGACGTTTTCCTGGATCAGAAACAAGATCATCAACATTAAATTGAGCCCGAGACTTCTTTGTGTTATTTAACAATTCACGTGCTTGACTAGAAGCAGTGGCGGGATTGAATGCATTGCTAGAAGTAGAAGAACTAGGTATGGACTTCCGTTTCGGTTGAGAAAATCGTTCCATAATCTGCAAAAATCGTTTCAATTAAAACGGTATCAATCTAATAAGTAATAAATAGTTAAAACTTAAAATCACTCCAACAATCCAACACTCGTTAGTCGTTAATATCTAATGTGGTCTTTAGGTATCGTTAATCTCTCTTTTTCTTTGCTAATTGAATGTATGAAAATTCTAATTTTCAATATTCTATTGTATAGATGCATATTGGTGAAATGACTTGGTTAATAAGGATTATATTACAATAAGGGCTTTAGTATTGATTCCTTATTGGATTGGAATTCTAAATGATGATTTAATAACTGGGCTATCAGGTATTTAAGGGAGCTATTTCAAGTAGATCCCGCAGATTATATGCTGGCAATTTGTGGAAATGCCGAAATGATGCTCTTAAGAGACTGAGAGAGTTTTCATCTCCTGGGAAGAGTGGAAGCTTCTTTTACTTTACACAAGATGACCGATTTATGATTAAGACATTAAAGAAATCTGAAGTCAAGGTTAGTTGCCTGCTTCATTGACTTGTTAACTTTACGAAATTTTGATTAAGGATAATGACAATGTTGGTAGCAATCAAAATATTAGTTTTGCACCTTCTGTGAACTTTCTTGCACCTCATTAATGTGAGCTTTCTTGTTGAATCTAGAATTTTAGTTGGACTAAACTATGAACATTGGTCAATTATGTTTGCAAATTGAAATGTGGTAATTTATTTCTCCAGTCTCCCCCAACTTCACAATCTCAAACCCTTACTACGGGTACAAGAAAACAACAAGAATTACCGAAAATGCTAATGGGTGAAAAACTCAAAATTGAAATGCTAATCTTATTAATTCTTGTTGTTTTCTTCAAATTCATAAATTTATTCACACACAACAAAAAAAAAAATTTGAAACGGAAAGCGGAGCCCGAGAATAAGCTGCTTACCGGTAGGCGGTAGCAAGCAGCAGCAGCAGCACAGCAAGTCAGCAACCGGCAGGCAGTGGCGTTGGCAAAACGCCGGCAGCAGAGCAGGGAGAAGGAGAAGTGAAGATCGCCAGTGAAGGAGTGAAAGGAAGGCTTTAGACTTTGGAGCCGGGTTAACGTGATGAATATTATTTCATTTATTGGGCCTAATTTAAAAAAAAAAAAGAACCAACTCTCTCAGCCCAAAACAACAAAACTATATATAAAAAAAAAGCCCACCTGATTCTGAAATAGTGGTCTTCTTCTTTTCGTCTTCTCTTTTCTCTCTGCAACAGGCAACAACCGGGCAGTATTGAAACCCTCCGGCGGATCCAGCACGGGCGGCCACGCCCCCTCGCCGGGTGCTGGGTCCGCCCCGATGGATTAGGAGGCTGACAATGCAAGGATCAAGCTCAAAGAACTCAGAAGCGTAAGCCTTGCGCTGACTCTCCCATGCTTCTTTCACTTCATTTAACCCCAAATGTTGCCACATCTAAACAGAGTACACCATTTCAGTATAAAGTGTAAGCAAAACAAATAACCATTAGCTCATATGATTTAAAAAAAAAACCAGCAGCACATCCAAGTTACACGTGGGCACACTGTCATATGCTACCTTACCCATAAGCCATGAATTACATTAATTAAAGCGAAATGGAAAAATATTGATTCCACCATTACGAAAGTAAGGAAAAAATTACACTAATTACCAATGTCAATATAGTGACCAGTTTGAGCTTCGTCCCATTTATCTTCATTGGGCACTTTCCCGCGGTACAAATCACACACCCATACACCAATTTGATATCTATAAATGCCTATAATCAAGCACATATATGCTCATAAATTCACGTTAATAATTTTTAAATGTAAAAAAATATGTACGTACGGTAGCGTAAGGAGGGACGAAGATTCTGACGAGGACGGTTTTAGCAAACTAGATGAGTTGGCGGTAAATTGACTCGGTGGGCCGGTGAGTTGTGAACGAGTTCGGCATCATCATCTTTCCACCCTTTTGAATTAGCTCCAACAAAACCCGCCAAGTGCAAGGCAACCTGGGTTTATAGACTGGCGTTTCTAATTTTAGAATATTGCGAGTTACCCCATATTGTTTTTCATCTTCTGCTTGATACCCCCAATAATTTGTTAAAAGTGTAGAAGCCACCTCTTATTTTCCAAAACTTTTTCTGATTAGTCCGTTGTTGTTAGCCATGGCAAATTGCAGCCGACTCTACTCTGAGCTTGGTAGACGAGCCAGGATCAGCTTGTGGGTTAGCTAGCTGGGCTCACGAACCGCTCACTTCTTTTAATAAATATTTTAGTTTTACCCAAAAATAAAAATAATTATAGGTTGCTTTTGCACCCTTAATCACATTTTTTTATTTCTTCTTTGGCCTTATTCTTCATTTCTTTGCCTCCGTTACCAACCTTCTTTCCTAGTTTTCCATGCTCTCTATAGCCTGAAAGTCTTTCAAGTTCTCAAGAAAGTGATCAAAAGTAATTTTGAAATTTTCAACTAAAGAAGAAGTGTTAGACCTCCTAATTTGGTTGGGTTCCAAATGCGTCAAGAGATTCCGCCTCCACTCCTCTCCAAACGTATATTACTTTCACATTTGGAATGCATGCATTACGCACCTAAGATCGGAATGTCTTCAAATACGAAAAAGAGCAGGGGAGACGGCAATTGTATGCGCTCCAACGCTTAAATAAGTAAAAAAGACAGTTGAAAACATATTGAGTGCAAGATCAACGCTAAAAGGAGAAGATATATAGGAGACAAGTTTATATTGTAGAGAGAATTACTAACATTGTAATTAACTTCACTCGATTACAGTATACGAGTATTTATAGGCAAATAAATATATTTGTGGCTTTTTGAATGCATGACACATGGCCTCATTTCATCGGCTCAGAATTTTTACACCTATGAGAATCTCGGGACAAATTCACTCGCACTTGCAAGCGAGACTGAATTTAAGTGTAGGTCTTATGTGGTTTGCAAATTTGTACGTTTTTCCCTATGGTAAGCAATGTAATGTGAAAAGGAAAAAAAATGTATTTCCATACTTTAAGATTACGTTTTCACTAATATAAAAGTTTAAGAAATTTATAATTAGTGGTTATTAATGATACTTTATTTTTTTCATCTTTTAATTTTTAATAGATGAAAATGTGACCTTAATTTATATATATATCCTTGTAAATGGTATGAATTTCATATTAAACATTATATCTGATCATCGATATTTAAGAACGTACATAGTTGATAGTCCCGTGGTTGTGAAATTGACAAGTGATTTTACACAAGAATTATCGCTCACAAAACTTTTGTCGATTTAGACCTAAGTGAAAACTGATGATAATGTGTGACATAAAAAACGAAATACAACAATTGTGACGTATAATCTATCTAGGGTTTGAAAATCGTTTACTATAGTTTACACGTGTTACCTCTATGATGTTCATTGTATCTCTCATCCACCTCTAAAAGTTGTGACCTCTAGTTGATTGATTAAAAAACTGTGATTTTGTTTTTTACTAGCAGTTGTAAGAATTATGTACCTTAAGTTGTATCAATAATATATTACATCACAAATATGTGAAAAATGAGGCAGAATAAGACCCCGTGACATAGCATGTATTTGAAGTAGTTTTTGTGGCCGTCATAATAAGATACTTACAACATGACTTGTAAAATATATGTACTTTATTGTATTTATGTGTTTGTATTTCCGTGACATGCAAAATTATGACTTGATAACATGTGTTACGTAAAAAATGAAATACAACAATTGTAACGTGTAATCTATATAGGGTTTGGTATTTGTTTATTGCAGTTTATGTGTATGACCTATGTGACATTAGTTCCTCGTAAAATATATAACTAATATGTGTCCTATGATGTGGCACATGTGACCTATTTTAACTTATAGCTCTCGTCCACCATTAGTGTAGGTGTTGTGACTTCTAGTTTATTTGAATAAGAAATCTGTTACTGTTTTCTCGTTGCTATTGTGAGAATTATCAACCTTAAGTTGGGTCAACCATATAATGAGGAAGAAAGTGACCAAGAGTACCATGTGTTATAAGTAGTTATTATGATTGTGGTAGTAAGATGACTAAAACAAAATTATCTTTAAAAGGCCGGGCAATCTCCCTCGTGTTGATTTCAATATTTATAGAGTCTGTAGACAAAACTCTTACAAGTCGATATGAAAGTCCAAAAAAACTTTGGATGTCAATTGTGGCGGGATCAAATATTTTTTATTGTGGGATCAAAAATTAAGTAACAAATAATATTGCTCATTTGATTAAATATTTTGGTCTTCACTTAGATCTTTCATTTAAAATGTTTTTTTTTTTTTTTCATTTTGCTTGATATGAAACTCAAAAAATAAATGGATTAAACCATATGTACAGAAATTTTTTTGACAGAAGTTTTACACCCACTCACACGTGTGGGGCCCACCGGAATTAAAAAAAGAAAAAAATACCCACCCCCTGTATTGTGTGTATCTAGTTTTCTTCTGTGAAACCATGCTTCTGCACATGAAGCATGGTCCAAAATTAATGAATATTAATGTATTCCAAACATTAATTGCAATCATAAAATAAGAGTAATGTTATTTAGTACCACTGATGTTAAAATATCAATTTATGTGATACTAATGTAACATTATATGAGAAGTATTATTAAATGAATCGCTTAATTCTATCTTTCATTGAATTTATCACTTAGCGTCATTTAAACCATTGTTGTAGCACTAGTGATTCTAGATAGCATTATTTTAAAAATAAAATAAATTTCTATAAACAAATTTCAAAGTCCCAATGTTCCATTTAGATCACAATAGAAAATAACCAATTTCATGAAAACAAAAATTCAACAATGAATTCTAACATTCCTAAAACCAATTTAGGACAAGTCATTGTTTACTTTAGAAGTGAGATCAAAGTCGAAACTTGAAATCGACACAAATGTCTTCAACAAAGTACAATTATAGATTAGGAACTTAATTTATTAAACAAAAAGCTCAGACCTACTTTTCTTACAAATAAGTTAGCTGAAATGCTCGATATTTTAGGAGCCCAAGCATATACCTCAATAAAATTGATAAAATAAATAAATAAAACTATAAGGACAACATGACAATTTAATAAATAATTGACTCCATAACTTAAAAGAAAATTTAACATTTCTAAAAGTAATTGGGTCGGTAAAAAGGGCAGTGGTTCAAACTATTGGACTTGAGGCATCTGAAGTTGAGATGGAGAAAAAATGTTGTTGGTCGCTAGTGTCGGTGTGACGAGCTAAGTAGAAAATAAAAATTATTTGATAAAAATGACAAACTTAGGTCTTTGAAAAAGTATGAGATTTGGAGATTGAGGAAAGTTAGGAGGCAAATTTTAAAGGAAAAAATTCGTGCAAATAGGGAAAAAATGAAAAAAAAAAATTAAAATAAGAAAAATTCAAAAACAATTGTTGTGTCAGCTGACCCACATAAACTCATTTACATCCGCCTATGGATGTCAACAATCATTATATGACTAATTCCAACTATTAACTTTTACGTGTATAAAATGAGGTTGAATTTCAATTAACTGAAATCAAATATGTAAAAAGTAGAAATTTAGAAAGAAGAAATGAATGCATATGAAATCAATTGATCAAGAGCTTGACTATTATGATAATCTTCCTCACACGTGTTAACAATTTTTCATCATTCGACTTTCAAGATACAACAATCATGTCTCGCAATAAGAGCACTCCAAATTATTTATACCAACAAACCTATTGATGTTTAGAACTATCTTTATATGAAGTTTTAATTCAAAATAAATGTAGAGATTATTATGAAGTGAATATCAGCAATATGATATTGCAAGAATCAAGATTGAAATAAAGTGTATGAATTTTGCAAAAATAAATAACCTGTATAAAAGTTGGAAAGGTGTATGCCAAAAGACGCAATTGTTGGAATAGGACAGTCTAAAAACAATTTTATTCAAAAGATATGATTTTTCAATCAAACATATGCTAGAATATTTCATCACGTGTCATTAATTGAATATTTTATCATGCTAATTCCAAATCCCAATAATTTTCATATATTATACGCCTCATGTTTGGGCTTCATTTCTCAATCATTGAAATTGGTTCGAGAAACTACAATAATCTACTTACAGAGTAGAATATCATGTCCTGCCTTTGAACTATCCTAATCGACAAACCTAGCTTAACCAATTGATCGAAACTGGTCAAAACCAACTCTTCCTAACCAATTTCTAACAATTAAATAATGAGACAATGTTGTACATGTTATAAACTAGAGAAAAAAAATAAAAAAAGCCAATCAATTTGTGCGTGTTTTATTTAGAATCAAAGTCCCATATTTATAGAGAATAATTAGGACTGTAAGGAATAATAATAATAATAATGGTGTTGTATGAATATAATTGTCATTTACTAATAAACATATAAATTACAACAGTACCAAAGCAATTGCATATTAACATTCTCCAGCGTAGCATTCTATGGGGGCAATTGAAATATGTAATAGTGGCTAGATGTGCATTTTGGATAATACATGAATCTAAGCAAAAGTCTACATGAGCAATACGTTCTCATGGTGTTATTACAGAACATATAAAGACACTATGAGATGTTTAGTATTTAATAGTTCTTTTCTTGTATATAATTTCGACCATTACATTCCAGTTCAATATTTTAAATGATAAGTGCATTTTTGTGCACTTATTCGAGTCATATTATTAAGCTTTTTTGTGCCGTTAAATATTGAAGTTTACTTAACTTGGGTTAATTTTATCTTATTTCAGTTTTGGACTCGTTTCTTAGCAATTGGAAAATAAATAATGATCAATTGGCCAATAAATGGAAGTTTGGGGACTACTATGCATTTGAATAAACGTTGAAATACTAAAATTAAAATAATTTAATGTGGAGGACCAAGATTGAAGAAATAATGAAGAAAATGGCTAAAAGGAAATTTCGAAAAAGTTTTTATAGTTGAGCAACCGCCCAGTTATATAGTTCACGCGGCCACCCGACCCTTAACCTTAATTGCAGGGGCTACTTAGTACTCATGGGCAGCCGTCCTGGTTACTACTGGGTGTTCGCCAAGGCCAATTCGACTAAAAAAATTATGTTTTCTTCGGAATTCAACTCCAACAAGGAAATTTCCGTTTGTTCCGTGATATACACGATTTTTGGAGATTTATTGAAACACTCTAGAATGAAAATAAATACCAACTCTCAAAACATAATTAGGAGGTGGAGAATTAATTGCAAAATGAGACAAAGAACATATAAAGATCAAATCCCGGAAATTTAAGATTGAATTCAAGAATTTTCGGGTGATGAACAACTTTTATATCTTTTACTTTCTTCTTCACAACATATTAGCTATATTTATTTGTGTTAGGAGAATAATGAACCTTGTAATATGAATTTTTAATCTTTAGTTTTACATATTTAACATTGAAAACACGTCTTTGGATTTTGAATGATTTACATGATTATCTTTTCTCTACGATTATTGTGCACAGTAATTGTATGAATCTGGTGGCTTATTTTATGCATTTGAAAAAAGGAAAATAGGTTCGACATTGTGTAAATTGTCATAGGGTTCGATAGAGAATAAAAATATATCACTATACTCTATGTGAATTTTTAAGTGTTAATAAAAATTCATGCATTATTGAATATTTGCATCCGACATAGAAATATAAGTGAGTCATATACGAGAATATGTTTAACATTACTCGAGAGAGATTGTTAAATAAAATAGAAATATTGATTCGTCAAAATTTAATCGTGATGTTAAAGTGTAGAACTAAGGTTAAAAATTATTATTGCATTGGAATTTGAGATCCTAGTGCATTTGTCATTTATTAAACACATCAATTTTAATAGCATAATTTGCATTTCATTTAGCTAATTTACTCATAATTGCATACGTGGATTATTTTAGTCATAATTCTGTCACAAATAAACACGTCATATTATTCGCGTTTCAGTTAAGGTAGTGATAATTAAAATTGAACTAAATCAATTTCCGTGTGGACGATATTTGGACTCAAAATCCACTTTATTACTTGTTAACGAACTGTACACTAGCAGTGATTTTAATTCGAAAGATATTTCTGTGAACACTAAACATGTTAATAGTATGCAATAATTGTCTTACAATAATCTCCTCACACATCTATGAATCCTTTCAACTTCCCTTCGCTCTCTACAGTAAATCAATCATATAATAAAATCTGAATCTATAATTATCAATTCCTACGCATTTTCTGCACATCATAACACAAAAAATCAAATGGATGCAGTGTTCTCTTAATTGCCAATCGACAGTAACCATTATTTGTGCAGCGAGCACTCAAGCACAAACTATACCTTTAACTGCACGCGACAAACTCGATTGAGAAAACTCTTCGAAGGGTCAGTTACCTCGATGCTCAAATTCGACTGGAATCTTCGCTTCAAATTCAGTAATGATTCATGTCCAGACACAAATGAACAGTGCGACTAGTTACAGTCCAACCCACATTCTTCCAGTACAGGCTCATCCGACTTGGCCAAGAATGGATCTACTCGAACCCACATAAGGGAGAGTATCGAAGCAAGTAGTATTGACCAGACAATGATGATTGTAGGTGCCCGGCTCTGGCGTCCGAGTAGACCCTTGAGGAAAGGATACAAATGTACTATAACCCAGAAGGCAAAAAAGAGTTTACCCACCAAAGGTCCCCAAGACTGGTATCCATTGTTAATTGCATTTGAAATTCCAGCAATTACTCCAATCATGTTTAGTATCAGAAGTGTAGTTGGAGGAATGAGCAATGTCGTCCACCTGAATGCATACAAGTCCGAGAACTCTTCATCGTCTCCTGCTTTTGAAGTGATAGTGAAGTTCGTGTCCACACCAGCTAGTACTTTCAAGAGTCCCTGAAAGACTGCAAAAAGATGTGCTGAAACACCTCCGATGACCCAAAATTGCTCGTTTCTCCACCAATCCTCGATGCCAACACCACTCCATCTCATTTCCAGGATACTAGTCGAAAATATACAGATAAAGAGTGACAAAAACCACAAACTAGCAGAATTGCTAAGCTGCAAAAGCAAATAATTCAAATTGATGTCACATATACAAAATACGAATTTTGTTCAACGGAAGAGTTTACCTCAGGAATTATAAAGTGTCCCGTTAATAAGCATACAGCAGGCAAGGTGCAGTAAGCCACCAGAGGAATTGATGTCAATGGATATATTGTTGCGTTAATGTAGGACAAACGCTCCAACCATTTCAAACCTCCTCCATACCCGTACCAGAGCGGGCAATGCCTGCTTAGAAAAATTTCAACAGAACCAAGGGCCCAACGAAGTACTTGATTCAGTCGGTCTGATAGATTTATTGGTGCGGAACCTTTGAACGCTGGCCTTGAGGGAACGCAATATATGGATCGCCATCCATGGCAGTGCATTTTAAAACCAGTTAAAATGTCTTCTGTAACAGAACCATAGATCCACCCAACCTAGATACAGTGAACAGATAAACAACAACAGTTTGCAGAATGAATGCAAAAAGGACTGTTATTACATTAAATCAAGGAAGAATTAAGGCAAAAATCCACCTTGTGTAGTCTTATATGAACAGAGCATACCAAACTTTTTCCGTACATATCCACCACTTTGGTTTATGATGTAACGTGAACGCTAAACGTTAATTTTTATAAAAAATACGAAGTTCTTCAAGATGAAATGTAAGAACATTAAGATTCTGCAATGCAAATATAAAATAAGAAAGCAAAAGAATTAGTAATGCTAGTATGCTACCTCTTTTCCCCAGTCTGTCTTGTCTTCATATCCACAGCTAATCACATGAATGGCTTCCTTCAACAAAGAGGCAGGGCTAGCATTTTTAAGGATTCCACCATCTTCAATTAGTGTTGAGGCAACAAAAGCAGAAGATTGACCGAATTTGTTCTTTAGTTTTTTCTCAGGAAGCATAGGTGTTTTCTCACTCTCGGTTACTGCAAAATGACGATGAGATAAATCGATATTATTGATAAATTATGTTACAGAAACAATCTCAATATTCTCGATAATTCTAATCATTTTGCATCCATAAGCATTAAAAGTACTCACGCTTAAGATTTACTACAAGAATAAAATGCAAAAATCACTTACAGCAGATAATTTTCTGTCAACAATTGCCCATTAAACTAGTAAACTCGACAGTTATCAATTGAGCAATGTTTCAAGTGAGTTTTCACCCTTTAGTTGTCTCATGGATTATTATCGATTTTTAGTGGGGTTCGTGTTACTATAAGGCTTCATTATCTTCTTTACAACCTCACTTTCCGTTTAATTCAGGTCTACCTCTATGAAGTATGGGTTTAATCCTCAACACCTCAGATCCACTGGGGCTCTATAGGATCTCCATTGAATGTGGTAACAACATCTTTGCCGTACAGGATCTAATATATGGTATTGTTTCGATATATTGCTTCAACTGTTCAAATTTTTTTTTATGCTACACAAGAAAAAATATTTAAAAACTGATCATGTAGGCAAGTAGATCACCTGCTGAGATGTTCGCCATTTGATCGGTTAAATATGATTTCTCGTTTTCAGTCATTACAAATTTCTTTCTTTTTTAGTCAAAGAAGTCCTCGTGTTTCTCTTCCTCTATCTCCATAAGGTGTTGGTTAATATTACAATATAATCTAATGTGTGACGTAGTTTATAGTAATAAGAAGCAAATATTTGATATGCTTCCAGTTACTAAATGATCCTGCTGAAGCAAATAAGAAAATGAATGGCATTCACAGAATTAATACATGTACGAGACTAACCTTCAATGGACTCTTCAATTTCCTCCAAAGTAAGTGTACGTGTCTTCACATTGTCTATAGAATCCTTCTTTTTCTTCTCAGAAGTAGTCATTTTAGCTTTCTTCCTTTCAGAACAACATAAACACCACCTAGGAAAGCAATTGCAGGTTCTTCCAGGAGCCTTCTTTGACTTTGGGGCATCATAACCATAAAATGCTCGTCTCCTAAACACACTGCCTGTCCCAACATAGATAGGCCCTTGTATCCCATCCAGGCCTTTCATGTTAATCTGGTGAGTTTAACCTTGTGAAAATTAGATGCTCGGGAAAAAAAAATTCCCAAAAACAAGAATGAAGAGGCAAACCAAAATAGGTGCCTTCAAACACATTAAAGAAGTGCACGCAGCACGCTTACATCAAAGAACACAGTGTTCCGGTTAGCATATCGATCACTCCTGTCAATTCCATCAAACCTCTGGGGAAACTGTACAAAGCAATCCTTTTTCCGTAACAAAGGATCCATCATAAAGCACATTGCTTCCCTGAGAGCCTTGCTATTATTGATGTAGTGATCACAATCCAAATTCAACATATAAGGAGCATTAGTGAGAATGGCAGAGACACGAACCTGCTCAGAAAGCAACCACTAGTTATCTATATTATATGACTATTAAAAGAAAAAAGGAGAAAAGAGTCAATGCAATAGATAAAGCTCTAATGAAAATAAAAGCACAAAACGATAAGGATATGTGTGGTTAGGCTACATGAAGGCAAAGACAATGAGTCAAATAAAGGAAATCTCAATGATTTTAGTACTCTCACCAAATCTTCCCACAAAGTTGATAAGTCTAGCTAAAATATTCTTCACAGTGCACTTACCAGTGCATTCATTGCACCAGCTTTTTTGTGGTGATTAAAACCAGGTCTTTTTTCCCTGGAGACATATACCAAACGTGGTAATTCATTTTCATCAGTGTCTTGTCCCCCGTTTTGGCCTAGAAATACCTAAGAAAGATCAGAAAAGCTCCTTACTTCCAAATATACAAAGTCAGGTATCTAATAGCAGGAAATTTGATATATACAAGTACCTGAATCATTCCAGGATGATCTCGGACGTTATTTCCCGGCCAAGGGGTCCCATCCTGCATTGTCCACCCTTTTTCTGGAACGTTTTGTGCTTTAGCAACCAAAGAATTAATATGAACTTTGAACTCTTCATACTCTCTCTACAAAGACATCAACAGCATGAACATGATCACTAGAAAACAAATGAAGCCGAAAAATTGGGTTCCATTTGACAATAATCCATCCCTTTTAATTCAAATTTGAAATCCACTTGTCACATCTACAATATAGTAAATTATCCTACCTTCATAGCTCGTCGCTCCTTCACAAATGAAGGTAACACCTTGTCCTTGAGATAATCCATCTTTTGAGCAAAATACCACTCAGGTGCCCTGGGCTCAATATTAAATTTCTTGCAAAAAGGTACCCATTTCAGTGCAAACTCCGATGTTTCTGACAAGGCTTCGAACGTCAACATGGCAGCTCCATCATCAGACACATAGCAGGACACCTTGTCTACAGGATAGTCTACTGCAAGAATTGACAGCACTGTGTTTGCGGTGACTAAAGGGGGTTCTTTCAAGGGTTCTACCGTACTCACAAATATATCAATTGGTGAAAGCTCGGAACGTTGACCTTCCTTTTCGTACCTGAATATCATAGTAATCAAGATTACAGATAATTTAAAATATGAAAATGTTAGAAGAGAGGATGACTATAGACCTTAAGGACAATCTATCCAGGTAGGTTTCCCTATCAATTGGGTGCCATTTTGGGAACTGATCAAGAATCCATGAAATTGCGAACCAAATTTCACATATAATTGATACAAACCACAGTGCATATGCTTCATTCACAGGATGTGTGATGCGATAATGGAAGAAGAATCCAAGAACTACAAGACGGATAATAATTATCATTCGATAAGGGTTGATTTGACTTGATGGAATAGGTGCTTTTCTTGATAGTGGCTGTCTAGCCTCATCCATCCTGGTCACAAGCACAACAACATACAAAGTCAGTTCAAGTATTTGATTAACACCAAACTATCTAACTAACTAAGCTCAATCCCCGGTGTTTGAAAATGAACCAACTTTCTTAGTCCTATATCAGCAGGTATTGATGTCAAAAGGAAAAAAAATATCTTCATTTAAATGAAATCTAAACAAACTAACCCAGCTATTTCTCTCAACTTTTGCTTACAGTAACTTAATCTTACTAAGTTCCACACTGTTATATTGTAGGCTGTCCTATATCAGTAGATATCAAAATTTCAACAAGAAGCCTCATGCTATTCTTATATTAACGCTTCTCTCCAGCTCCAGCCCGAGTTTCTTTGCTTTCACAAATTAAAAACACCCTTGAAGAAGATTGGGGTCGGGAAATATTCATTTGATTTATTTATCAAGAAATTAAGACCACATTTCCCACTTCTTTCCGCCCTGAGAATTTGTGTAAGCCAGAGAAGATTAATGTCCTAAATAAATTAGCTAATGTTGCTTAAATTTAAGGACTTAATAATGTTAGCATATATTTAACAAGGTTATATCCTTCTACAACATTTCTACACTGGAGTTACTTATAAGAAAATTAGAAACTAGAGGCTTTGGAACTATAAATGCCACAAATAATGTTCCTCAGGTCCTTACAAGGATAGATCTGGTCCTTCTCCATCATCATCAGAATCTTTGCCTCCATTTTCATGCCTGGCATTTATTCTCTCTTGCTTCCGTTTCCAATTCTCCATCCTCTCTTTCCAGGCTACACTACCATAGCCATACGCTGCTAGATCCTTTGAAGGGTCCAACGGTCTAGGTTGAACTGCAGAAGAAGATTTGATGTAGACAAGATTTTTTTTCTTCATGAACAGATAAGCAATAGCGTAATTTTCTAGAATTAATCTGGAGAAAGATTGATACCTGGAACTGGAAGGCAGTAATTAGTCAAAGAATAAGGATGAACTCTTTTACCAACACCACCATATGTAGGGACCAGAGCATGTTGTTCAGGTGGGATATCATCAACCTGGAACTACCCATTGTTTGGTGAATTCAGATGCTTTTACAAAAAATTCAAAAAGGAAGGGGAGAAAGAGAGGCTACCGTGCCACCATCAGTGAGAAGGAGGACTTGAGAGGGCAAGGCATCATGGACAAGTCCTACAGGCACAAGCGCGAAATCCTGCTGCTTGAACTCATTCTCGAGGTCATCAATGTCATCCTCTTCTTCATCCCCATCGACCCTAGCACAGCCTTTGAGACGTTTAAACCTGGTTTTGCACTGAGGGCATACCTGGCTTCCTTCACGACGCTCATACTCATAGCAAGTCCTACAAATGGGGAAGGCGCATTCATTGCAAGCCACAAACAGTTCTCCGTCCACTGTCAATCCAACTTCATCTCCACATATCTGGCATATTTCCCGGATTAACTGCTCTGGCGGCTTTCGCTGAAAGTAGCATCAGAGTGAGGAAATCACATGTATCTTGGTTGCGAGAATTTGGATCTTCTTAAGTTGAATCCAAGTAGTAATTATTTGAATACTTACCAAGAACTCTCCATCACGACGGATCATAACAAGTTCGTTCCGGTTGTGAGAACCAGCTATCAAGCCTGCACTGGCCTCCATTGTACCACCAAACTTTCTTTCCAGCAGAGTTTACAAATAGATATGAGTAAGACACTGTATCCACCATATGTGATTTGGTGTTTTCACCATGCTTGAATTCGAAACTGAGTCTAAAACATCATAGTTGGAGCAGCTGGCCAAGAGATTTGGTTCTTCCTAGCTACCATTAACGAATAAATTAATTGATTTTCATGCAGCTTTTGCTAATGCATAGGCCGCCTGTATGACTGAAAAATCGATGCATCAAAAAAGGATGCAAAGAAAAATCCGCCAGCCGTCCCAAGAAAGCAAAAGGATATATCCACCAAAATCCATTAACGAAACAAGATTTCTCAATCAATCAAAACCCACGAAAGACAATGACATTGCTGCCAGCCTTGCAATAGTATAATACCGTTACTGTTCGGCGGTCCTTTTGTCAAGGCATTGTACGAACATTTTACAAGAGACGACTCACCAATCACTATTCAAATCAGCCTCAAAGTTCTCATAAACAAACCCACAAGGCAGGCCTTCTACGGCGTGACGTCATTGTACCTCCTAGTATCTAAAAAAGTATTTTTCTTTAAATTCATTTTCAACCATACATTCCTGAATAAAGTAATTTGCACATAACTTTAAAACTTTTCTATGCTCGTTAACCACACCTTCTCTAAAAATCAATATTACAAAAATCCCTTCTTTTTTTATTGTGAAAAATGAGACTCAACTTGGGGGGCTAATTTATAAGCAAATTAGAAAACAGTTTTATAATAGGTAATGTTGGGTTTTGATACCCAATAAATCCCGGGCAATGATATTAAATCGGTTTTATTGAATTATACTTTATAGGCCTCGATCGATGAGTGAAGTAAAATATTGACACCACAATTGAGGCGACCAATCCTACAATATTCTTGGGCCATTTGAAGTAACCTAATTTAGTTAGTGCTGCTCTCACAATTGAGGCGACCAATCCTACAACATTTCTAGGTCATTTGAAGTAGCTTAGTTTAGTTAGTGCTGCTCATGACCCAACTCATTACCTTGGAAGGCTTTTCGGTTGATAGCTCACTTATTATTCTACCTATTGGGTCTCTACTATTCCTTAACCTAAAAGCCCAAACCCTTACGTTCATATATGCTGCCCCATTGCCGTTGGTTAGATGAGAAAAGAGTAGTAGCTGTGTTTGAGAGAGATAGGCAGTGTTCCTCCTTGGCTTCGTGCCTCTCGGTTTTGCTGTATGCTTTATTGTGCCTTGTCTTTTCCATCTCCTCTAGCCTTTGTGGCTGATTATTGAGGCTACTATACTCTCCACAATCTGTCCTTTGTGTGCAACTTGTGAGCAGCCGGTTTTGGGAGCGTAGGTTGGGATTGACTCGTGAGAATTGTGGTGTTGATTGGTGTCGACTGAGCCCGGTTGTGTGGTGAATTGGAGTCCTATTTATAACATGTAAGTTATGTTTCTCCGGTCTACACTAGTTATTTGGTAAGGATTAAAATCTTTCTATTTCTAATTTAATTTTTCCCTTGCGAGTATAGACCTAATTTGGAAGGGATTAAAATCTAAATTTTAATATAAATTAAATTTAAAAATTAATTTTAACCACATAATTCATGAGATTCACAATTTTTTAATCACACATTTCACCAAAATATACTAAAAATTTAATTGTAATTCCCACCAAATTATATATTTTGACATTGAGGTATGAGTTGTAACTTCATAATTTTTAACTTTGATGAAAAAAATATTATTTTAAATTTTATATATAAGTGAAATTATTAATTTTAGTCAAAACATGTAGTTGATTTAAATTGGTCAAGTATACATTTTATTCACACATTTTGTAAGTATTACCAAACAAGCACTAAGAGCATGTTTCGTCGTGCTTTTTTATGTTTATAAGTTAGTCAATTTTTAATAATAAATTGTGAAATCATAAGTGAAAGTATTCAAAATGTGTGATACTCCGCCTCTCAGGCTATTTAATTTAAACATCAAAGATAAATAGTTTGTTAGACTAGTTAATATAACAAGGAACTTTGTTTCTCTAAAATAAACAAATAAATAAGATCTTGGTGATGCTCTAAAGAAGGTAAAATTATCACAACCATTAAATTTAATCTTATTTATGCTTACTTGTCTACTTGATGGATATAATTTTATGCATTTATTATTGTTTAATTTTTTTCATAAGGGTGTGTTCGGTGCACAAGATTAGACATGTAAAAATTTAATTATAAATTTAAGGTGGATAGCGATAGAAGAAATTTTGTAAGTGACAATTTCGAAACTAAGTAATAGAATAGTGAATAAAGTATCGTTCTCACAAGAATTGAGTACTTAATTTAATTTTTAATTAACATCAACTTTAATCGAATATTATAATTAGTTGTGATGAGTTTTATATTAACAATCTATACTAAATTAACTAATCTAACTAATTAATTTAGAAATGTTTATGAAATTCAAGTAATTGATAAATATTATAAGCATGAATCCCTTTCTTTCATCCATTTTAATATCAATCCAATGATTTAGACACACATATTTGGATATGGAGATCAATGTTTCTAATTTGTTTAATAATATCTCTCAAGTAGAGCTAAACACATTCCTACATGTAACATTCATATATCTTTATGAAAGATGTGAATATACAAAGAAGCATTAAAATGATCATGGAAAGCATTATCGACATATTTCTATCCCCCATCAAATTTTACAAATGATTATAATTATTCAAACATCAAATTAATTGCAAAAAACACAATTGGAAAGATATAACATCCCTGAAATTGAATAGTTGGAAAGAAGATGGAAACAAATCTTGAAGTTCTTGAATCTCTATGGCTTCTTGATCAACCTTCTTTAATTCTTCTTCTTTAATCTAAGAAATAGATGTGTGTTACTTTTAAAATTCCATATTCACTGCTACTAATTTTTTTCCTTTAAATAACATTTCAGGGAAAAAAAAAAACACCCACAAAACATATGAAAACATACAGAAACACGTTGAACACACAAAAACAGACGAACTGGACTACCATCCTACCACCAGAAAATTTTGTACTAATATCGTTCTTTTTCTCAATAATTATACCACCAACAACTGTAGTTATGATCCAGCCACCGGACCTTGCATCTTGTAGGGTTTTAAAAAAATAGAGAAACCCATATCTAAAGGAAATATTAGAATAACATGTTGTGGTATGTGTAATAGGATTAGTCAGTTCTATTTTTCGATGGGGGCAAAGAAGGGATATAACTTATTTCAAAATTTCTTTTGGTATTCCTACAAT
>CAIGRP010029041.1:0-10882 GCA_903798385.1 Fraxinus cuspidata | reverse complement strand
AAGTGGGCTATCAACCTAAGAAGCCATCCAAGATTTACGGGTTGGGCCATGAGTAACACTAACTAAATTAGGTTACTTCAAATAACCCAAATAAGTTGTAGGATTGGTTTGAGCAATTGTGGTATTGATATTTCACTTCACTCATTGGATGATAACTATGAAGTATAATTCATAAAACAGTTTAATATCATCGTACGGGATTTATTGGGTATCAAAAACCCAACAAATCTCTATCTTGATACCCAATCAATCTGCAAAAACATAAAGTTTATACTTGCATAATTTAGGTAACCAATAAAATTGGAATCACAGACATTAACTCGTGTTTCGGACCCAAAACACATACCATACATATTCCATATACTCACCAGGGCTAATGTCAAGAACACTCAAGTAGAAGCAGATAGTCACAGTAATCAATTAAGAGCAAATAATCATACGATGAAGATATTATATATAAGATAAAATATAGATCTTTTCGAACATGTTCACACAGAACCACATATNCAAAACACATACCATACATATTCCATATACTCACCAGGGCTAATGTCAAGAACACTCAAGTAGAAGCAGATAGTTACAGTAATCAATTAAGAGCAAATAATCATACGATGAAGATATTATATATAAGATAAAATATAGATATTTTCGAACATGTTCACACAGAACCACATATTAACACCAAGTTAATCAATATGCCAACACATATGCAACAAATGCATGGACCCCCCCCCCCTCCAAAAAAAAGATCTCATCACACTCATCATATCCAATTCAGTGTTGCTCCCACCTCGAGAACACATATCTCACATCATCGCCCTCCAAGCTCACTAGACTAGTCACTCAACCTATGTTTAACTAGTAAGCCACAATAGATCCTAAGTCCTTGGGATAATCCTCTATCACCACATCATTTCTCCCAACTTGGGTGAATAATGGGTCTCCACCTAATCGAAGTGATAGAAGTGTGTCTCTCTCACACTCCACTTGATCAGAGTCTTTAACAGATAAAGGATTACAGATATTTAATCACCTCTCCACTCGTGATCCAAATGTCACACTCCACATCCCCGGTACAAACCACCAATGTACCCCTAGGCATCTATACTCCACCTTACCAAAAAGACATACAACACACTGCCAATGCATTCNAATAAAGGATTACAGACATTTGATCACTTCTCCACTCATGATCTAAATGTCACACTCCACATCCCCAGTACAAACCACCAATGTACCCCTAGACATACTCCACCTTACCAAAAGACACACACACACACTGCTAATGCATCCTAACCCACTATGCATGCAAACAATTACACCAAGTAATAAGATCACTCCAATTCATGCCAATGTACATATCGAACACATTGAAATGTAACATATAATCATGTAACAAAATTGAACAACCACACACATGCAGAAATGATTGCACGCGAATGCAGATACAGTAACTAGGTTTACTCTCAATAAACTTCACTAGGGTCATCACTCGACTCTATAGCCACATTCGCCTCGCCTCTCATCTTACCATTCTGCTTATCATTTTTCTTCTTAAGACAGTCCCTAATGAAGTGTCCACTCTTACTACAAGTGTAACACCGTCTACCACTAGACTTGTCCCATCTCTTGTCCTTCTTCTTACAATCATTGTCACTGGAGTCACTACTAGAATCACTATTGTCTTAACCTCTACCCAAATTCATTTGTTTAAACTTTATTCTACTTCTCATCATATGCAACTCACCATCACTTCTCTTATTCTCTTTTTTAGATTTAATCTCTATCTCCTTACTCTTAAGGGGACCATGACAATCTCGGGTGTTAAAGTGTCTCTACCATACTTAATTGCATTCTTAACCTCTATATATAATCAGGCATAGAATTCAGCAAAACAATGACCTTATACGTATCACACATTTTTTTATCACAATTAACGATATCTTGAACAAGTTTGTTGAAAATATTCAAGTTGTCATCAAGATCCTTTAAATGATCAATTTTAAAGTTGAAAAATCTTTCAAGCAAGTACAACTTATTAAGAGTAGATTTAAGCAAATATAAGTCCTCCACTTTTGCCAAAATTCTTTAGTAGAATCAAGTTTTTCAACTTTTCTCAAAACGGTGTTGGATATGTGTAAAATAATTGAAGTGTAAGCAAGTTCACCGTATTTTTTTTCGTGTTTCTGTTAAATTTGCCGAAAATTTGCCATCTATGACTTTTGAAACTTTTTGTTGAACCAAAATCTCATTCATCTTTTGTTTCCAAATTAAAAAGTCTAATTTCCCATTGAAATTTCAATTTTGAAATGTGAAAATAGTTTGAAAAACAGAACAACCAAAATGCACAAATAGGCCACATAAAGTAATCATAAGGCAATAATATACATCGTTCTAATTTCCAGGGTTTCATGAGACTCGAGATCTCAGATCAAGGGAATGTTCAAACGGGTCAAGTCTAACTGTTCTAATGGAAAAGTCAATGCAACACGAAGATATGTCAACAGAAAATTTAAATTCTTACGCAATTAAATATAGAAGTAATTATCAACTTGCAGTTAAATCCAACACTTCAAATAGAGCAAAAATTACTAAATTTCTAATACAAGGAATGGTTACCCTTTCGCGGTAACCTCAATCATAATGTCACCACACACGATGATGTGCTAATGCTGAAATTTAAACGGGATTAGTCAATTTACCGGTACGGACTTATCTAAGTCCGTAAATTACGAGATTTATCACTTTAGGACCACCACTATTCGTCCTAAAGTCTCCAGCAACTACAGCAACCAAACCGATCAAAAATTGAATCACAAAACGCGCAGAGGCAAAATCGTTTAGATTTCACTATATAACCTGAAATACAAAACTAACAACACAAATTTGTTAGAAATCACGCTATAAATATTATGCCTGAAGAAATCGTCGCTGGAGGAGGTCCCACGTGCCCACACGTGTGGCTGTCGGAACTGCCACGTGTCGCCGCCTACAGGGACTGTCACCCCCACGCGCCGAACAGGTAGGAGCGCCTCGATCTGCTGAACACGCTAGTGGTCTTGGTTTCTCCACCAGGTCAATGGTTTCATCGGAAAACGGCAAAACAAATCCGAGCAAAAATTGAAAAACTAGACAGATTTTCTGCTTCGATTTCTGCTGCAAGCCTAGGCTATTTCTGGTCGGTTTTTGGCCGAAAATCCACCACCCCTACTCTGATACCAAATGTTGAAGAATGGATTGATCACCTAAGTTTTCGGGCTCAGTATATCACCAAAGAACCGAATCAAACACCACCAATTGACAAACACAATCCCACAAATTCAATCCCAATCAGCTGCTTTCTTGGCTAGCCCACAAAGGATGGAGTACGAACTATATGTAGCCTCTAAAACTAGCTACAAAGGCTGGAAAGAAAACGGGAAGAAGAGGGTCAACAGTGGAAGCACAAAGCAAACTGTAGCCCCCGATTTTTCTCACGCACAGGTAAGGTACAAATATATTTCATACACAACCAGCAAACACACGAGGGTCCAACATATATATAGTTTTGGAGTGGGCTTTTAGGTTTGGGATTAATTAGGCCCAATAGTTAATAGATAATGGGTAAGTGGGCTATCAACCTAAGAAGCCATCCAAGATTTACGGGTTGGGCCATGAGTAACACTAATTAAATTAGGTTACTTGAAATGACTCAAATATGTTGTATGATTGATTTGAGCGATTGTGGTGTCGATATTTCACTTTACTCATCGGCCGATGCCTATGAAATATAATCCATAAAACGGTTTAACATTATCGCCCGAGATTTATTAGGTATCAAAAACCCAACAAGAAAAATTAGAAAAAGATGTTAGATTATTCCTCTTTACAAGGTTACATTTCAAGATTAAATTCTAAGTCTTAATATAATATAATAGTCATTAAGCTTAAAAGGATTTCACGATTGATATGTCCAAACGAGCCACCATTTTACAGAGCATGTGAAAGATAAATTTTACATCAAATAAAGAGGAAATAAGTACAATACATAAGAGTGAGTTATTCATGTTCACCTGGTTGATCTTTTAAGATAGAATTCAAAACATCTATTGTTACATTAGACTTTGGTAAATAAAGTAATACTTGACGAAATTGTTCTCTTGCTCACAGTGAGTATGATAAGACTGTCCACTTGCTCATGTGACAGGAGAACCTTACTTACAATTCTCTCCAAATGTGAGAAAACAAAACAAAAAATTAATCTTCCTTCACTAATGTGATTTGAATACGCCCATAATGGAGACATCACATACTTCCCATTCGCATATGTAGATTCAAAGGACTGAATTAGTATGCCCACCTTTACCAAGATTTTAGTGGTTTGTCCAACAAATGATCTTTCAAAATTCCATTTTGTGGCTGTCGTAGCTAATTCAATACGATAATGATTTCAAAGCAAAGTTGATGGATATTAGTTTATATGATAGTGATAATAAAATTAATGTATATTTTTAATTCATATGAAAATGTGATAGCAATCCTGCTATCACACAGACTGCTATACAATTATGAGTTAAATTCGCTGACTTGATTCACAGATATTGCGTGTGGCACCTCATGCCCAATTAACCAAATGCCAATTCACACATTTAGTCCTAACCAACATTAAGGCTCTATTGTCTAATTGCAACGAATTGCATGCAGAATGTCACATTCGAAGAAAACGAATTCCATTTTGGCCGTTTGATTGCAATGTGGAAATGAAAATCGAATTCCAATGTACAATCACTTTAAACTGCATTTTTTTTCATAAAAAACGAATTCACATAAGTTTGGTAGATTTTTATTTTCCAACTAACATGAGATTTGAATTTCTTTTCACCTTTACCTATTAAATGCCAAAGTGAAATTCGTTTTCCTCGGATGTGACATTTTTTATGAAATTCGTTATAATCAAACATGGTCTAATAATTTATGTAACGGTGAAATTGATGACATCTCTAATAAAGTTAGAATGTATTTAAATTCATTTGAGAATGTGATAGTAATTTCATTGTCACATATAGACAGTATTCGATTGGATTGAATATTCAATACAAATATCATTAAGAAAAACAATTTAAAAGTTAAAAAACAATTATTAGTATTTCAATATTATCCAATAGATGGATTCAACATATACTTACCATTCAAATATCAAATGTGCATGTAGATTCAGTGAACTGGCTTAGTAGGGCCACCATTACCAAGATCTTGGTAATTTGTTCAACCATTTTCTTTCAAACTTTACATTTGTGGTGATCGATTATTGTTGGACCTCGTGTTTTGTCAGAGTCAAAGAAAGAACAAGTGGTGCACATTGATTAATCAAACATTAAGGTACGAGCTACAAGGAATTGGTCCACCACATTATATGAGTATCTAAAATTTTATTTTTAGAGAATGGTCAACTTCTAGATAAATAAATCAACTTTTAAGGCTCTAAAATTTAAGCAAGTCCTTCAAATTTTAGGAACTTTAGTTCTAAATAATATGACCAATGAAATTTGTAAATTAAAATTTTCTTTCTTTAGTAAAATAATTTATTCTTGTAAATTATTTATCTACCAAAATTCTATCATAAAATAAAATAAAATAAAAAGAAATACCATCGATGGAAAATTCCTTAGGGTTTGGTTCGGTTCTCGATTATAAACCAAGAATCGAAGAACCGAATCTTCATAATTTTTATAATTTTTTTTATTAGATAAGCTAAATTTTTTTAATTTTTTTCTAAAAAAAGTATGCCAAATAATAATTGAGCCCAAAAGTATAATTTTCCTATTTCATTTGCCAACTAATTAATTGAGTCCAAAATATCACGAGGAAATTAGACTCCCTACCCTAAAAATATGAACAAACTAGATTAATACAATTAAACAAATTAAAACATTTAATGACAGTAATAATTATGCCTTAAAATCTCTGATTATAAAGAGAAATCCTAAACCTCGATATGTACGAGACAAAATCACTTTTTTTTTTCCATTTTTTTGTGAGTAAAACCAGCCCAAAACAAACTCTAAATTTGTGATCTATCTCTATCTCTCTCTTCCTGGTAACTTTCAATTTTTTTTAAGTTTTGGGCACAACTCTTACAATCAATCAAGGATTCCATCATTCCAATTGTGAAAACTTCGACGAGTTGGCTGAATGTCGAATTGGGGGATATGTGTGACGGTGATTGGGTTGGCGGGTCACGATTTCCCAGGAATATGGTTGGGGATGATAGTTTACGTTGTTTAGGAATGCTACTGGTTGAGATGGAGTTTGGGTAGAATGTCGCAGAAAGGAGCCTCCATTGAGATGATGATGTTGTGTAGTTTGGAGGATTTTGTACAAGGGGACAGTTAAAAAGATGAAGATTTCACGGAATTTTATGAATCCCAATGGATAAACCTCTATTCCTGTACATTAGTGTTGATTTATTACTTCGATTGGTTATATTATGTATGATATAAATTTGGTTAATTAGGCTGGAACATTATTATAATTCAGAAAAGGGATAATTAAATATGTTGGTAGTTGAATCTAAGTTCTAACTTAAAAAAATATAAAGGTCCGTTTGATTGCAAATGTGGAAAATGAGTGGAAAGAAAATGTTTTATAGGGAATTGATTTGCCTAGAAATTGTTTTACTAAGAATTGTAATTAATTGTGCTTGATTGGTATAATTTTCCATAGAAAATGTTGAAAATTTGGTGTCTGTTTGGTTTCTTTTTTTATAAAAATTGCTCATTAAAGTGATAATTTTTCTACCATTGGGTCTAGAATTTATTCCAATAAAAAAAATTGAAAAATAAATTACCATACCGAATACCATTCGTTTGGCTTTGTTTTGCATGAAAATTGTCAATAAAAGTGATAAATTTTTTTTTACCATTGTGTCTAAAATATTGTTCAATTATCAAAAAAAAAAAAAAAAAAAAGAACGAAAAAACNAATACCATTCGTTTGGCTTTGTTTTGCATGAAAATTGTCAATAAAAGTGATAAATTTTTTTTTACCATTGTGTCTAAAATTTTTTTCTAATTGCAAAAAAAAAAAAAAAAAAAAAATAATAATAATAATAAAAAAATCTAGAAAATAGATACCAACCAAAATATCAAGAATTTGTTTTCTTCAAAAATGTGGAAAATATGGAAAGTTGGAAAATATTTTTCCAGCAAACATTTACATATCAAACACTACAAAAGTTGGAAAATGCATTTTCCATAAAAAATAAGGCGTATCAAACGGAACCTAAGATTTATCTGTCAATGGTGTACTGTATATAGACTGGTGTAGTTATATTTTTAAAAATGATCAATCTCGGTGAAGTGAAGATTTTGTCACTTTATTGAATTTTTGTCTGTTCCAACTTAGAGATTGCTGTGTTTCTAAAATGAAGTTATGTTCTATTTTTAGTTAATACATGTAAAGCATAATCACAAAAAGATAACATGTAAAAGAAAATAAGTTTTCAGACAACATGTAAAAGAAAATCAACTATCATCTAAATTTATTCCAAGGTTTGATGAATGTTTCTCACTTTTTTTATATTTTTATTTTTCTGAGACTTTCTTGAGCTTTTTGTTACTTTTCTGAGTAACAAATATAACTTTATATATATATATATAATAAAAGTGATATTGTATGTCACATTTTTAATAATAATAAAAAAATGACACTTAACTTAAAAAAGTGATATTGTGTCATTTAATTTTACGTAGTATTTTTTACTTTTTTTTCTGTCATTATCTTAAAATTTCTATTACTTTTTGAGCGACAAACATCATTTTTTAATAAAAGCAACATTGTACGTCGCTTTTTAATAAAAAGTGCCTTAACTTAAAAAAGCAACATCGTTTCATTTTTTTAGACACTTAATTTTACACAATATTTTTTTACTTCTAAAATACTTTTCATGTGATTTTCTAATAGACCTCTAATATTAAATGTATTTTTGTAAGTTGCCTATATATTATTTTCTTTTTTTCAGCCCATACTCATCTTTGTAATTCAAGTTTCAAAGAATCAAAATTGAGTGACCTAATTTTTTCTCAATAATTCTATCGAACTACATCATTTTTGTAAGAGTGAAGTTTGGACATGTCTTAGTTAGATTAATGTAGTATTGTTGTAAATGTTTAAAAACAATAATTATGCTACGAAACCGAATTTAATTTGGATCAAATTGTTAAATACCAAATAAATTTGTTTTGGTTTGATTCTCTTTATAATTGAACCGAACAATGTCCTACCATACTATAGTTCAGCATAATATCACATTAGTTAAATTCCGAAAGAATTTAGCATCTTGGAACTTAATTCATATCAAAAGTCTATCATCTATGTACACATTGTCAACTTGGATAAGTGACTTTAAAAACACAAAATTGCGGCTCCTAATAAGGTATCTGATCATCTGAAAGCACTTTGAAACTTCAGTTGATTGATAACTATAACATTTATTCGTAAATTTTTGAAATGTACACGTTTATAAATAAATTCAGCATACTTGAAGATGTAAAGATATTCTGTTAGTATAACTCTAGATTCCATTTCATATAATTCTCTTTAAGAATGATAAAAGTTCTATTTGAACTCCATTGATATATTCCTCTATAGTCTATGGACATTTCTATTAATGACTATTTCCTATTTCAAAAATAAAAAGTTAACAACTGTTAAGATAAATTGGTAATAAAAATAATAATTTGCATTGTGTGACAAAGTCGGGAAAGTTCTGAAGAATTATTGTAACACATTTGTCAATTTATGTAAGTTTTCTTTTTGATAACCATTTAAGTATTAATCTAGCAGTACACGAGAAGGGAAAAAATAAAAAATAAAAAAATCAAACAGTGTTGAATCACTATCTAAATTGGAGATCATAAAATTTATTTATGTCGATTCATAGCTTGACATGTAATAAAGAAGAATTAAAACTTTATTTGGTCCCCATTTGTAAACTTATTTTTAGCCATACATTATCTCATTAAAACAGTTTTGTACATAGACCCATAACTTTTTCCTATTTTTTAACTATATATTTTCTAAAAAATCATTTTTCACAAAATATATTATAAAAAAAATCTTTTACCAAACCGAGAGTTGTTATCCTATACAATCTTATCCCTAGGGTACCAAAACATAACAAAATCTAGATAGAGGAAATTACACAAAACTAAATTTTTAAAGATTCAATTTCAAAAATCAAATGATAATTATCTTTTAAATAATAATAATAATATTATAAAATTATATTTATCTACAAACCAACCCCCAACTCCCACCCCACCCCGTCTATTTCCCATCTCAAATTTACACCCAACCCTAATTCATTTCTCTCCATCTTTGCTCTCCACCTTCTCTCTTTATCCCTCTCTCTCTACTCATCCCGGCCAGCAGAATCGCGCCGCCGATATGCTCCTCTTGCAGCGGTACCGCGCGACCGCTGAGCGTGGCGCAGCAACACCGCTATGCGCAGCGGTGCCTCACTGTTGGCAGTATCGTAGTGGTAGTGATGCAGTAGTGGCGGTGGTTGCAGCAGATTTGGGGATTTTTTGGTGGTTGTGGTGTAATGGAAATGGTGGTTGTGATTTTTGGTACATGATGTAGTGGTGCTATTTTTGCTGGCCATGATGTTGATGGTACGATGGTGGTGGCGGTGCGAGTGATGGTGGTGGTGGTGCAGGTGTTGGTGGCGGCATTGACACTGGTTGTGGTTTTGATGGTGGTAGTGGTGCAGGTGTAAGTGCAGGTGTTGGTGGCGGCGGGACACTGGTTGTGGTTTTGTAGTTGAAAATGGTGGTTCGTTGATGGTAGGGTGGTGGTTTTGAAGTTGAAAACGGTGGTTTTGAAGTTGAGCGTCGTTGGTGGTGGCAGTGGCGTCATGGTGTGTTGGGAACTGAATCAATCATGCAGAGTGAAAATTAAAACAATATTCAATTCCCACTAAGGATCTACATTGTGTTTTGACAGAAACTGTGATAAGGNTTCGTTGATGGTAGGGTGGTGGTTTTGAAGTTGAAAACGGTGGTTTTGAAGTTGAGCGGCGTTGGTGGTGGCAGTGGCGTCATGGTGTGTTGGGAACTGAATCAATCATGCACAGCGAAAATTAAAACAATATTCAATTCCCACTAATGATCTACATTGTGTTTTGACAGAAACTGTGATAAGGAATCTCAAATTCCTTTGCTATTTCTTGAACTCCAATGATTACGATCTGCAATCCAAGTTGTCTAGCCTCCAATGATGATCCACACAGAGAACAAGAATGGTGGCTAAGGTTTCTTTTCTTGTGCTATAAAGAATTATGAATAATTCTCTACAGTTTTCAAACCCTAGCAGCATATTAATATAAGTTTAAGTGGGCTTAGCCCGTCTCTTAAACTTAACTCTGTCCATTATTTAATTAATCAAATTAATTAAATCTGGTCCATAAATTAATTAATCAAATTAATTAATTCGGACTTATTAATAAACAACCCAATTAATTAATTATCTAACGTTTGTTAATTAATTAATTAGTGATTCACATTCATCTGATTTTCTTTTGTGAGTGACCCATTAGGTTTCATGTCACTATGTCTAACGACGTGAATTATTATTATTTTGATCTAATCAAAATTGATAAATTAAAATGTCCCTTTTAATTTATCACCAATTCACATTCGTCGTCCCAGATTGATATCTAGCAATGTGTCAGAGCAATACATGTGATGGGAAATGTTACGTGATGTGACAAAACCAAACTTGTTCGTTTACCGTGAAACTATAATCCTTTCGTCAATATGATCTGATCAATTATGAGATATGGATATGTGTCAATCTCAATTATCGATCATATCTTCTATCACACTGTTAAGTCAATGTA
>CAIGRP010029032.1:0-20813 GCA_903798385.1 Fraxinus cuspidata | reverse complement strand
GAGAGAGAGAGAGAGAGAGGGGGACATTGAAAAATGGGTCATTCTGCTAGAAGCACAATGGGGTCCTTCCTGACTTTTGATATCTTTCTTCTGGTTTTCACTTTCACCTATTCATGTTAACACTGTTCATTTAACCCTTATACTATTGTAGAGTGTGTGTGTGTGTGACACAAATGATAATTTGGGATGCTATTTTTGGGTTCTTCCATATCTTCATATGGACATAATAAAAACTTTGTACGTGATCTGGTTTCACCTAAATTAAGTGAGAATTGTGAGTTAGTTACGTATAGAGTTAAATTTGAGTCTGGTCTAGTATTTTGTGTTGAGCTATATGAAACTCTATTTGTATTTTTGTTTTTTTTTTTTTNATTCTTGACATGATCACATAAGACAGTAAATTCCAGTGTTTAGGAGCATAACGCATATCAGATTGCCCTAAAGTTGGCATTGTGAGAAGATTTAGTCTCTATTTGACAACCATTATTTGAAAACTCTTCTTTCTAAGGTACTTATTTTCAACTACACATTCACACAATAAAATATTCTGTGCATAAATTCAAAAATTTTTCTTATTTTTTAACCACACATTCTCCTAAAAATCACTATTCAAATCATTGTTTTTCTAAATAATAGTCGTCAAAAAGGTTTATTAAATGGTCATTTTTTGTAGACATAACTCGTACATTGTGAACTGCTACAAATCTTTATATTTATATTCATTTTTTAGTTACTATTGCTTTCGAATGTAGAAATTAGGGTTTAAGCCAAAACGTTTGCAAATTTTATGGCTATTCCATCTTCCTTAACTAAAGCATGAATCATGAAGTAATTTAGTTAAGTCATTATTGGGAGGGAATTTTTTGGGGCATTTACTGTGGACTTTTTTGACGATTTGTAGATTATGTTTAAGGCGTTCAAAAAAATTGGACAATCTTGAAGATTTCATATGAGCTTGTTTGAGCCTCTTTTTTACAAAATACATTTTTTTCTTTTTTATTTTTAACCACACGTTTTTCAGTAAAATAATATTACACGAAAATTAAAAAAAAAATTATTTTTAACTACACATTCTCAATAAAAATCACTATTTCAATATGCAATTTTTCTTTTTATTTACAAAAATGGGGTTCAAACAAGCTCATGTTTGTTAAATGTGCTTGTACATGTATATGCCGGGGTGTTTTGTCGTGCAAGCAGAAAAGGAAGAAATTAATTTTAAAAAAATGAATTACTCTTCGAAAAAATGAAATACGGCCGAGAAAGAATTATAAATAATTATTTCATTAAGTTCAACTTTCAGCCACTTATCTTTTATCACAAGTCACATCTTATTTGGGTCGAAACCCCGTACAAACATTTGAGTGTTGGTGGATCAACCCGTAAAAACTTATGTATAAATAAGTGATTTGAATGTTGGCCAAGTATAAAAATCTATAATTATAAGTGACTATAGCTATAAGTAAATAAGTAACTTTCAAAAAAATATATACATTGTTCTAATTCGATGTATAATGCCGAGAAGCGTGATAGGAGTGTGTTCTAAACTATCTTTATCTCAAGTTCTACTGAATTCGTTGATATTTAATTTACTTTTCATTTTCATTAGTTTCAAACGAGTCATTATATTCTTCTTCAAAGTTAATATTTATTTTAAATTGTGAGTCAAGCTTTTTTATTGATTCACGAATGATTCTTCAACGCCAAAATAGTCTAAATTTAAACATTAAAGAAATTTTGCTCTATGGAGTCCAATGCCCATGGAAGCAACAGATCTCGACATCTATTACCATGCTATGAATTTTGGCCATACTGTTTATTTTCAAACATATTCCATTAAATATTCTAATAAATGATGAAAAAGCTGTAACTTCTCTCTCTCTCTCTCTCTCTGTAAAATTTACTTTAGAAGAAGTTGCATCGTACTCCGACAAATTGAGCTGTTGATGGAACATAAATTTGGACTATCAAATAAAATAATTTAATGATTTGTTACACTTCAAAATAGTGAGGCCACGTCCAATTTTTTGACCTTAATGGCACAACATTGAGGGACCGAAACATATCAATGTTAAATGGGTCAAATCGAGCTGCTTAATTCGTCCAGTTCGATTCTTTCACAATTTGTTAATGTCCTTTTCGAGATTGTTTTTACAATTCTGAATCATATACTTCGAAAAAAATGCAAAGTGATACATTGAAGTAGATTACAATAAATATAGAATAAGCTGGATTTTTTTGTTAATTATACACTTTATTTCCATTTACTCTAATTTATTTCCTTTTAAAAAATTATATAAACATTTATTATTTTAAGTTTTGAATAGCATATGCCTCCACAAAATTATTACAATTGCAGAAACACTCCAACAATTTTAAGGTATTATATATAAACTTCCTTTAACTGAAGTTTTCAATAACGATGACTTTTCGTGGCCTTAGTATCTTCAAATAAAGTCACTTTTTTTTTTCCTAATGTCTCTTTGAGGCCATTCTCATTCTCTCTGTCAAATAACTTTCTTTTTGTTAAATAATTTACACTCTACTCATGTCTTCAAATTAATTCCCTGAAAAAATTCTGACAGGAATGAAAGAAGCAGTCAACACTCAGTTTGACCTGTGCCCTTTTTGGGTGGCAGTCGTTCCACCAATTTTAATGTACAATTGACTACTCACACGGTTGGCCAAACAACTCGACTCGACTGGACTGAACAAAACAATGAACAAATAAATCACGTCATTTTTTCTTAATCTATTATAGTACTATACAGTTCAATATATCAAATATCAATTGCATATTACATACGTGACATCGAATAGAGATAGACATTATTAGGCCCTATTTGAGCCCCATTTTTTTGTAAAATAAATTTTGTAATAATTATTTTTTGAAAAATGTGTTGTTAAAATGTAGAAAAAGTAATAAAATTCACGTATAGAATTATTTTATAAAAGAATGTGATTAAAAAATGAGTTTTGAAATAAGCAGAGCTCAAACATATGTTTAATGATAAGCTTTTCCACTTTTTTTTTTTTTCATTTTTATATTATGAATTATAAAAGACAATTTATAAGCGTGTTTGATACACAAGATTGAGCAGTAACCTCGTCTTAATATTGTGTATCAAAAATCAAATACATGTTTGGGATGTAATACTCAAAAGAATTGAACACGATAAATGTCAAGAATTTAAACTTTTTTTTCTTTTCATAAAGTTGACAACTCATAAGCATGATTTATACGAAAAAGTAAATTGTAGTAAACAAGACAGTTAACAAATATATCACATCTTTCTTCCCTAACTTATCTAATATCATGCGGTTCAATATATAAATAATTGGTATGCAGTACACGACCAAACTAGGCGTTGCTGTCAAATAGGATAGTTTACGTCATGGAACAAGCCATGATTGTTTAAACATGAATAATGGGCACAAATATGTTGGAAAGTGCATAAATTACCATAGCCAGGGCAGTAATATGACTGAAGAATAACAATATCATACATTCTAAATACTTCTTTTGGAAAAAAAAAAGAAAAGAGAAAAAATTGATGTTCGAGTCTGGCAGACCACCGCCCGACCCTCCCATCCCGATATATATACCTGGCTGAGAACGATCCTCTACTGCTCTAATGCTCCCCAAGACAGACAATATACACTTCAATAACAAAGGCTATAGAAGAAAACCTGGAGCATTTCTTCTGCTAAAGCAGCAATCAGCAGAAACTATGGTGACGGGAATTAGACAGTACTATACGACATTAATAAAGTAAAAGAAGCTAAAGCACTGTCGAGTCGAGATTTGCTTTTACTTACCATGTCAAATCCTCGAAAGTGTTCTACCAAAGAAATTATGGTCCACTTGACATTAAAATGTAGATAATTCACAATTAATCCTTCTCCCCTTTTCATCAATAAATGCTCTATCAAAACTGACAATGCACAACCGCGAAAACAACTTATCTAAAGCATATGCATATGAGCAATGTGATAATCAGTCATGGCTTATGCTACTTAGACTATTTCAATTACAAGACATACTTGTATTGATCTCTCGTCCAGACCTCGAAATCAGCATGAATATTTGTGACACGATTTTCCAAAATAATAGGAAATCATATAAACATGTCACAAAGGAGCAACGAATATCATGCATCTGACAATTCTAATCAAGGTCAAGCAACATAGATCACAGCCACTTGATATCACCGTCACCAGTGGATTAGCAAAAGTTATTTATTTTGCAAGTAACTTGGTTACACTTATTTTCAACTTTGATCAATAAAAAATTGTTACTTCAAAACTTATTTACTTATAAGTAAATATGTTAAGCATCTGCAGCAGTTGCTACCTATGCATTGAGTATAAATGGTAGGTAACAGAGAATAAGAGATTCAGAAAGGCCTACGGGTAGGAAGTCATCATCTAATAACTTAACTTATCATCAATTTATCCTAAGCTTCTATCTAGATTAAATGGACTATGTTTAATTTAAATGTTTATAACTAACAACCCATTCTGATCTATTGTTCTTTCATATTTATCTATTTTTATGAGTTTGATTTTTCCATTACTGAAGTTCTTCAGTTAAATTTGCTTCAGTAGTTGATTCTATCAAGGGCAGTTATCTGAACATTTCCGGTAAATGGAAACGTGGTTTTGTATCAAATTCTTCTAACCCAATTGGATTATCATGAATACTAGATGTATATATCGATAAAACTAAAGTGTACACATTTTCTTGTAAGAACGGAATAGTAGAATGAATCGGTAACAAACCTACATAGTAAATGTAATACAGAAAGCTTAAGCAATGACAAATTTCTGCAAGTACAATAATGAAATAGTATAAATAATTAAGTTGGGTCTCAATACAAGAAATAACTTATTTTGTCAAAGACAGAGGTTTCAGTCTGTGTATATTGTTGTCATAAATCAGGAAATATAAAGAATTTCGCATCTATCATCCTTTTGATAGTTTTAATCTATTGCAATTAAAATCCCAAGGATAAGCCATTTTTTTAAAGAACTACAGTTATACAAACAGGAACAGAAGATTCTCTGCTTACCCTTTCCGCCTCTTGTGACTCAGCACAAAATCATCTTCCTCATCACTGTCAATTAATATCAGTTTCTTTGCTTTCGCATCACCACTTTTGGGGGCTGGTGGTGGCTTTTTTGAGATCACAGGTTTACTTGAAAGTGGGATCGATGGAGATTTGATAGGAGTACCCGTCCAAAGTTGCTTTTGCTTCCTCTGCTTTTTCTCGAGTGCCTTCCTCGCTCTTTCAGGAGACAGCATCCCATGTTCCATCAACCTGCACAAATAATTTCTCACTTTGTCAGTCTTTGGATGCCAAAATACAGAATGGAACAGCATGCTAGATGCCAGTGACATGATGTGTGAGACAGCACATTTGGCTAATAAGCTTAACAAGTTTACTTATAAGTATATAAGTGATTTTTAAATAAAAAATGATATTTAATTAGATAGTAACTTTTACCTTGCTCAAAACCTTACTGTCAAAATAAGGTAAACATTTTAAGCAAAAGCCACAAACATCATTTATTTAAAACTTTAAGTAACTTATACTTTCAAAGCTTACCCAAACATGCACCTAGTTGGCGTGGCATATCACAAACACAATTTATGCAATAATCTGTAATATAAAATATTAATTGGCATCCATTTTTTCTTCATGAGGATAACAATCCCATACTCTACATGAATCAATACAAAATCTTATGGATTAAGAATTGCCAAAACTTAGCAAGCTTCGTCCAGTTTTAAAGGAGCCAGATTGAAAGTTTGGAGTTAATATGTGTCACAATGATGATGATATATTGCCGACTAGATGATTTGTTGGATGTCTGACCGGGTGTTTTGTTGACTTGTTGACTACTGCCTTATTTCTTGTTAAAACGTGTTTCTGTGGGATGCAATTTCTTTAATGGGTTTCAACGGCCCAGATGTCGCCAAGTGTCATCTTCAACACCGGTGGATGGCTGACCTTCTGGTGACTTCTTTATACCGTCCATTTGCCTAAGGTTTGAGCATGTATTATTCGTTCATTCATCTCCCTCTCAATGTGACCTTTGTTATTCTCTCGTCTCTTTCATTCACTCAAAAAGGCGGAAAGCCGTGTGTTGATCTATTAAGAAAAATCAACTATATAGATCTTGAGTGAGTTATATATGTTGAGGGTTGAGTTCTTAAGTGAACATTTGTATAGATCAACAGGCTTGTTGATGTAAATTTTGAGTGATTCATACTGAGTACTCTGAAAGTATATTTTGGACGATTTCTTTGGTTCCGATTCTTAATATAGTGGTTCCTTCCGGTTGCGGAAGCACAAAAGAGGATTAGGAACTTTTAAGTTCTGAACCTCTTGCCTTATGACCAAAAATCCTTATGTTTCTTATGTTTTCTGTTATTTTTGTGATTTAAGTTTAGTATTTGTTGTTAGAAGTGCCTAATATTTTGAACCTAATCTTAACAGTAGTATCAGAGCAGTTAGATGGTGGTTCTTGGCTCCAATCTCTGTAGATCTAAAAGTTTGATACTTGGTTCAGTAGTTCGTTTTTATTTCTGAAACTCTAATAAAGGAATCTGGTGAGTTCGTTCTTGTTTTACGGTTTAAGTACAGATTATTTGCTTATACCTTATAGTCTCTTGCAAACGTGTTTAAAATCTCAAGATCTAAGACTTTCTTGGCAATTCCTTTGTCCAGAAACCCTTCGAGTTGTCTGGAATCTGAGGGTTTTCTTGATTTGTGTCAAAGATCTAGATTCGAACTCTTTGCATGTTTCTTATTATTGTATACTGCATAGTGTTATAATTTTGTACTTGGTTTCTGATATATAAACGTTTTCTGTGACTATATAGTGTTCTATTTGATCTGCATACATTGTTTCTTCATCCAAATTTTTTATCATGACTTCTTCAAAATTTGAATTGAAAATTTTTAATGGTAAATGAGACTTTCGCCTCTGGCGCCAAAAAAATGAGGGCACTTTTGTTTCAACAAAAATGTGCAAAAGCTACCGATGAATCTTGGCCTACAGATCATGAAGCTAGTAAAGTAATTGAACAAGATGAAACTGCATGGAGGTCCATTTTTCTATATTTGTTTTATAATGTGCTTAGTGAAATTGGTGAAACAAAGACTGCTGCTGAATTGTGGAAAAAATTAGAAACTACTTATTTGAATAAAACCATTTCAAATAAGGTGTATCTTTTTTTAAAAAAATTTGGTTTTAAACTGGATCCATCCCTAGATATTGAGGTTAATATTGACAAATTCAATAGGTTATCCCGTTACCTAACCAACTGTGATGAGAAACTCTCAAAAGATCAGCTGGTTGTGGTCTTATTAAATTCAATTGGTGACAAGTATAAAGATGTTAAAAATGCTATTGGATATGGAAGAGAAACTCTAACTATTGATGTTATTATTAATACCTAAAGAAATAAGGAGTTAGAGTTAAAATCTGAGAAGAAAGAATGTTAGTGGGGAAAATTTGATGGCTAAGTCTATATTTATTCCAAGAATGGTATTCTCAATAAGAAATTACGACACAAGAAAAAGGGAAATCTGAAACATAAAATGAAAAAAAAGGTAAAAATATTTTTACTGTCAAGAAGAAGTTCATTTTATCAAAGATTACCCTAAAAGACTTAATGATAAAAGAAATAAGTCTAAGTTTGGTGGTGATTCAGCATTAGCCTGCAATAATGAGGCTAATATTGATGAAGTTTATGTTGTTGTGAACTATCAACCTAGTTAAGAATGGATTCTTGACTCGGGTTGTACATTTCACATGTGTACTAATAGAGAATGGTTTACTGAGTTTGAAAATGTAAATGGTAGTCAGGTTTTAATGGGTAACCATATGACATGTGAGGTTAAAGGAATAGGAACTATTACTTTAAAAATAAAGGGTAATAATCAACTAGTCTTGGAAAATACTAGGTATGTTCCTGATTTACAAAAAATTCTTATTTATTTAGGTGTTTTAGATTATCTAAACTATGACATTATGATTAATAAGGGATACATTAAAATCTTGAGGGACTCACAATTAATTATTAAAGCCCCCAAGAGACACGGGCTTTACATTTTGCAAACTCAAAGCATTTTTTATTCCACTTCAGCAGCAATCTCTGTTGAACATGATAAATCCCTAATATGCCACAAAAGGTTAGGTCATATTAGTGATAAAGGGTTACAAATTTTGTAAAAAACAAGGTGCCTTTGAAAAAGATAACATTAAGAAACTCAATTTTTGTGATTATTGCATCCTAGGAAACCATAATTGATTTTTTTTTTTACCTGGAATGCATAAATCTGTATCAATACTTGAATATTTGCATGTTAATATTTGGGGATCAGCTTCTGTCCCAACTCATACTTGTTTTAAATACTTCATTTTGGTCATTCATGATTTTTCAAGAAAAAATTGGATTTTTCTTCTCAAATCAAAGTCTTGACACTTTTAATGTTTTCAAAGAATGGAAAACACTAATTGAAAATCAAACAAAAAGATCAAGGTGCCAAAACTGATAATAGTTTGGAATTTTGCAATTCAGAATTTGATGAGTTATGCAAGTTGTATGATATATTAAGACACAGAACCGTGATACACATTCCACAATAAAATGGCTTAGCTAAAAGAATGAATAGAACTGTTTTAGAAAAAGTAAGATGCATGCTTTTAAGTTCTGATCTTCCCAAGTTATTTTTTTTTTTTTTGGGGAGCCGCAAAAGCAGCTAGTTATTTGATCAATAGAAGTCCTGCTAGTGCAATACTTTTTAAAACTCCGAAAGAAAAATGGACAGGAAAGACTATTGACTTTAGAAATCTGAGGGTTTTTGGGTGTGCAACCTTTGCACATCAATCTGAAGGAAAATTGGAACCTAGAGCACTCAAGTGTGTTTTCTTGGGTTATGGTAAAAGAGTGAAAGGGTATAGACTATAGGTAAGAGAGAACAAAGGTTATAAAATCATTATAAGCAAAAATGTTGTATTTAATGAAGATGATCCACTTTGTTTAAAAAGGAAGGAAAACCTAGAGCCCCTAAGACACAATGACACAATGACACGAAATTGAGGCAGATGAGATTAATTATGAAAATCAACAACCTGAAGTTCAGATTGAAAATGAGAATGTTGAAATTCATAGTAATGAAGGTTCTAAACAATCTGAGGCTGATTTGGAAGCAAATCAACCTTTAGTTAATTATTAGCTTGCTAGAGATAAATAAAGAAGACAAACCAGACCTCCTGTCAAGTTTGATAATGAAGTTTCTTTTTTGACCTTTCAAGGGTTTATTTAAGATGAACCTGAATCATTTAAAGAAGCTATGAGTGGTAAAGATTCCAATCTTTGACTAGCAACAATACAAGATGAAATGGAATCTCTTAAAAGAAATAAAACATGGATTCTATATGACTAGAAGACTCGAGGGAAAAAGGGTTGTTGACTGTAAATGAGTTTTTAAAATCAAAAGGGGAGAACAAAATGATAATGATACCAGATATAAGACCAGACTTGGGGCAAAAAGTTTTAGTCAAAAGGAATTAATAGATTTCAATGAAATCCTTTCTGCAGATGTAAAATTTACCGCTGTCGGAGTAATTTTAGCCTTCGTCACACAGTTTAACGGGGAATTATATCATTTGGATGTAAAAATAGCTTTCTTAAATGGTGACCTTGATGAAACTATTTACATGAAACAACCTAAGGGTTTTAAAGTAAATAAAAAATCTGATTTAGTATGTCTTCTTAAAAAATCTTTATATGATTTAAACAAGTTCCAAGACAATGGTACAAGAAATGTGATACTTTTATACTTGGACTTGGTTTTAAAAAAAGTAATTTTGATACCTGTCTTTATTGTAAAGGAAGTGGAGGTGATAATTCATTTCATCTACTCATTTATGTAGATGACATGCTTTTGGCTAGTCATGACATAAATAAGTTAGAGTTGATAAAAAACAAGTTAAAATTTGAATCTGAAATGAAGGACTTGGGTGCTGTCAGAAAGATTTTAGGTATCGAAACTAAAAAAGATAGAAGATGACATAAATGAGTTTAAGTTGACAAAAAAAAAACAAGTTAAAATCTGAATTTGAAATGAAGGACTTGGGACCTGTCAGAAAGATTTTAGGTATCGAAATGAAAAGAGATAGAAGAGAAGGCACACTAAGTCTCAGTCACAAATCTTATATTTTGAAACTATTGGAAAAGATTTCTATGCTCGATGCTAAAAGTATGAGTTAACCTTTAGCAAATCACTTCAAACTTTCAAAATGTCCCAAGTCTGAAAAAGAGTTTGAGAGAATGGCAAGGGTGCCATACTCTAATGCTGCTGGGTTTGTTATGTATCTAATGGTCTGTTCCAGACCTAATTTAGCTTACTCAATAAGTGTATGGAGTAGATACATATCAAAACCTGGATAAGCTTATTAGGAAGCTATGAAATGGCTTCTTATATACATTAAGGGCACTTGTAACTTTGAAATTCTATATAGAAAACAATCTAATGGTGTTATCTTAAAGGGGTATACTGATTCTGACTATGTAGGTGATAGAGATGAAATCCACTTCTGCCTGTGTCTATACTTTATGTGGTTCCTATATAAGTTGGAAATCCCAACTACAAAAGATAGTTGATTTATCTTCAATAGAGGTAGAATATATAGCTGCTACAAATGCTATAAAAGAAGGAATCTCGTTAAAAGGGGTCTTAAATGAATTTGACTTTATTAAAGATGTTAAAGCGTGTTTTGGTGGGATGCGATTTCTTTAATGGGTATCAACGGCTTAGATGTCGCCAAGTGTCATCTTTAACATCGTTGGATGGCTGACCTTCTCGTGACTTCTTTATACCATCCATTTGCCTAGGGTTTGAGGATGTATTATTCATTAATTCATCTCTCTCTCTCTCTGTAACTTTTGTTATTCTCTCGTCTCTTTCATTCACTCAAAAAGGCAGAAAGCCGTGTGTTGCTCTGTTAAGAAAAATCAGCTATATAGATCTTAATGATTTGTATATGCTGAGGGTTGAGTTATTGAGTGAACATTTGTATAGATCAACAAGCTTGTTGATGTAAATCATGTGTGACTCGTACTGAATGCTCTGAAAGTGTATCTTGGACAATTTCTTTGGTTCCGATTCTTAATATAGCGGTTCCTTCGGGTGGCGGAAGCTCAAAAGGGGATTAGAACCTTTTATATTCTGAACCTCTTGCCTAAGGCAAAAACTCATTGTGTTTCTTTTATTTTCTGTTATTTTTGTACTTTACAGTTTAGTATTTGTTGTTAGAATTGCCTAATATTTTAAACCTAATCTTGACAGAAAGCTTAATTTATATCAATTTCTATGACTTCGCTTGACAAGACTAACAATGGTAAAAGTGGCCCAGATAAAAAGAAAACTAACCAAAACTCAGCCATTTCACTTGACGGTATCTGCTTTGATAATGATTCATAGAATATCCTTAGCGGTTCTCGCTGTTCACATGAAGCGACAATATGGAAGAGAACGAGAATTCAGTCAGTATAAACTTCCTACAGAAAATAAGCAATCAAAACTTTAAAGGGGATATAAGAGATACAGAACCTCTTCAGGGACATCATATTTCTGTCCCGGCAAGGAAAAAACTTTCTTTTCTCTGGTTTTGGTCACTGTTTTGTTGACAGTCTTTGATGAACTTGACGTTGTTTTCGTTTTTAGCTTCACTTGAGCAATATGAAATGAAAATAAATCAAAACCAAGATCACAAATATCTATAAAGTTATAAGTCGATAAATTCAAACTCGTACTCACACATTCACTAAATAAATCAGAAAAAAACACAATTGGTAATGCAACAGAGGTCGCAGATTGTATGCTCAAGGCTCAACTAGAACTCTCGAAGGCAGACACAAGGAAATGCCTGTAAAGGGGCATGGCTAGGCCGAGAGCGATGCTGCTTATTTCAGTTTTTCTACTCCCTTTTATTGCTTTAGTTACTTTATTCACACTTGTAATTATTAACTAGGGGTTAATATGTCTTCTATGAGGTTTTCTTTGTTTCCTTAAAACAGAAGAACTAGGGTTGAAGTTTGGTTAGTTGGTTAAAAACAAAATAAAATAAAATAAAAATAAAAATCGAGTTTTCTGCAGGTCTTGATCCAACCTCGGTATTATGTGGAATCTAATGAGTTTTATGAATGCATGTTTGTTTCTGGTGTACAATTCCCCTGAAACAATTGGGATCCATAAACACCCAATTCACAGCTAATTACTATTACACCATGTCAGATAATCCAATCTCAGTAAATTAAATAAAAAAAAAAAAATACAGTATTCAAATTGTGAGCTCAAGAAAAACAAACAAATCCACACTGCAAATCATGCCTCGAGATTAAAAAATACGATCTAATAAATCTTAGTTAATGAGTGCAAAAAATTTTAAAATGTTACAATGCAATGATTTTTGCTAATGGACACCTCAATTGTATATACAAGAACGATGCACAAAATAAAATACAAAATTCCCAATTGATTTTCATACAAAAAGGGCATGATTTTGGCCGATGGGCACCTCAATTTATATTCAAGGACGATGCACCAAATAGAAATACAGAACTCCTAATTGATTTACATACTAAAAAATGATTTTGGCAGATGACCACCTTAGAATTATATAGAAGTGCAAAATCCTCAATTGATTTAAATACAAAAATGACGGACTTCGGCTGATGGTTGCACCAGTTTATATAAAAAAAAATGATGCACAAAATAAAAACACAAAATTCCCAATTAATTTTCTTACTAAAAGTCAAGATTTCTGCAGATTATATAGGAGTAGAAAATGCCCAATATGGCAGATATACACCTCAATTTAAGGGGAAAAAAAATTGATCTTCGTAATTGGGCACCTCAGATTTGGAGCTGGATTTCTCTACAACTTTCTTCTTGTTGACAGACGAATCAATCCTGACCTTTGATGATGATGACCCATCACCACTAGACTTGAATTTCATCCCACCACTATATTTGGTCTCTGTGGCCATGAATTGATTATAACTGTGTAAACAATCTGCAATTTTAATATGATAAATCCGAATTTTCTATCTAGATTTGGAGACCTATCAAATTGAATACGCATCGCATGATCTATATCTCTTATTTGTAGAATTTTTCTTTGTTAATGAAAAATTGGAAAAAAGAAAGCAGGTAGAATTGAAAGCTGAATGGCGTGCTGGGTTTATAACTGCTGTGAATAAAGTGACGAACCCAAATCTACTGTTGAATTGAACTTGCATGCGGTGATCTTTTGGAAATGTTAAATTTGCCTGTCCATAAAAATAAAAACAAAAAATACCTTAGTCCGATTTCGTAGGTGTACTACGGTTGATTTAGCATAAAAGCTGTCGGCGCGTTTTGTCTACAATCTTCTTGTATTGTCAGACAATTTTGTCTCCTTCTTCGACAGAATGTCAATGTTGACATGGCATTCTATCATTAGCCAATTTAAAAAATGTTGACATGGCATTCTATCATTAGCCAATTTAAAAAACAATTAACACTAATATCCTAGGACTTGTTGTCACACCTCATTCTGTCATCCAAGTTGTTAAAAACATATGACAAAATAGATTAATTCTTTTGCCTATGGGTTGGGACTGGCTGTTAGTTTTAGTCATCGATACAATTGATATGCTCAAATTGAAATAAAAATAAAAATTGGATAAAACGAATAAAATTGGAAGATCAAATAGGCATTAATCTCTACTTCACAAGTCTATCTCGAACTCAGCTCGTGTTCAAATATTAAAATTGGCTCAACCCTTTGGTTCATGGACTTCGCCAGTCGAGTCGTCCACGAGCGGGTTCCTTTTTCTATTATTTTAAAAACAAATTAACAAAATAAGCGAAAAATGAACAACTTTTTTAACGAAATTAATAAACAAGTCTAAAAATTAGACCCAAAAAAAAGAGCTAATCCACGAGCACAAACAAGCTAGCTTGTGCCCACGAGCTCAAACGAGCTGGCTCGTGAACAAAAATGTTAGCTTAGCTCGACCCATGGCTCGTCTCCAAACGAGCTCAAGCCGCCCATGAATCAAGTCGAAATGAGCAGAGCCCGCAAACCTCTCAACCCATTTGTCACCCTTAACTTCATTGGTTGATCGGAAAAAAAAAAAGGCAAAAGGAAAAACATAAGAACAAATTTCTCGAAAGTATCACAACAAAATAAAATCCTTACAAGTTTTGCTAATGTACCGTGTTAGAATGTCTAAAGAACTTAGTATAAAGCTAGAATAAACAGTACTAACATAATACGTAAATTGTATTTGTTGATCCTCTTTCTTGTAATGGTCACGTGGACAACAGATGTCGAGCATACTCGCGTTCACGCAAGCAAATTTCAATACGTTTTGACCGGATTAGGACGGAAAAGGATGTCGACTATAGACATGAGAAATGCTCTATAACGCGAGACAGAAATGGTCGAGCACCGGTAATAAGATTAAAGGTGATTGCATATATAACTAACAATAACAAACAATTCAACCAAAGTGAAAATAATCTAAACCCAGCCAAACAAATATAGAATAAGCAAGAGAGAAGGTCGGGTGTGGTTTGAAGTGTGAAGAGTTGCATTTTCTTCAAATGTTAGTAGTCGTTGGATAAGAATCATGTGGTCTCATCTCATAGGTCGAAACCTCACATCACTCAATCTACTATGCATTTAATACATTGACAATGGGTCAGACACCTTATACCCTGGGCGACAATCCTGTCATTCATTATTACAAACATTACATCAATCATTCTTAAAGATTACCTGCAGATCCTCTAAAGATAGCAAGGGTTTCAGCCATAGGGAGCTTCGTATTGAAGGTCTTCGGTGTCACGAGCTTCGGGATATAGAGCTTTGACTTCTTATATATTGTTTCGGTTTCAGAGCTTCAGCCACTTAGATAGTACTTCGGTTCATGGCTCCGCCACTTGCCTGCGCTTTGGCCTCAGGGCTTCGAACAGAATAGTTTCGGCTTCTTCTTTGACTTCTTATATAGTATTTCGGGTTCAAAGCTTCAACCACTTAGATGATGCTTTGGCTCAGGGCTTTAGCCACTTGCCTACACTTCGACTTCAGGAATTCGGCTACTTGTATAGTGCTTCGATTTTGAGGTGTGGGCTTCTTCTTAAGCTTCGATTTTGAGGCGTAACAGTATTATAATAGAATAATACGGACATATTCTTTTATCTTTTAGTCAAAAAATTGTCATTTATACTATTTATCTGATCCTGACTAAAATCATCCCCACCATAATATCTCAAATCTTTATGTGTGTCTTAAATACAAAGTTATATAATTTGATTATCAAATTGGATTTCTTTCAATTCTTGAAGCGGTTAACAATAGGCAATAAAGAAGGGTAGAATCTGAAACTTCTTGGAAGATGAAAATGACTACTAAGAAATAAAAGACCCAGTAAGAAGGCATATGAGTTTGTTTCAAGTTGTTGAACCACGCCGTGTAAAACCATATTGTGTCGAAAGCCTTGTACATGAACATTTTTCATAAATGATTTGTGATGAGACTTGAAGACTTCAACATCAATTGAGACTTGAAACCAATCATTCAATGTTCCATTATCTCACTTTAAAGTTAGTAGCAAGGTCTCAATTTCAAGTCTCTGTGACACCATTTATGAAAATTGTGCATATATCAAGCAATGTGGGCGTGTTAATCTATAATTTGAGCTTTTAGACGATAGAAATGATTTAACAAGTATGCATACTAATTCCTAAAACTTGTCTAGTTCAAAATCTGAAAACTTAGGGTCTGTTCTCTTTACCATTTTCAAGTCGGTTTCTGTTTTCGATTTTCCAAAACAGTGAAAACGCGTTCTCTTTCCCATTTTTGAAAACGCGTTTTTCAAAACAAGTTAAAATTTTACAAAGAAAACACAAAACGATAAATTTATCATTTTGAGTGTTTTCAATTATAATCAAGTCAAAATTTTCAAAACGCGTTTTAGGTGTTTTCAAAACAATTTTTCAAAATGCCAAAAAGAACACATTTTCAACAACCTCAAAATGGACACTCAAAACACAAAATTCAAAATGAATTCAAAACACAAAACTGAAACACAAAGAGAACAACCTCTTACTTTTCTTGTCCAAATTAATTACCTACAGATGGTTATATACCTGATTGAGGTAAATGCTTTGAAATGCTATCGATGTGGTTAAAGCAGATGCAAGCATCTGTGGCTCTCTTGTAATTGCATCAGCAGCATTACAAGAAGCTGGAGCGAAAAGACGTGATCAATTATCTACTCGACTGCTAGACGTTGGACAAAATGCCAGTTCCATTTCTAAAAAGTTCAAGTCAAAATGTTGCAAGGCTGAATTCATGGCCAAACAAGAAGTTAGAATAATCACATTCCCCAATAATCGTCATCACAAGCAAAATCGCAAAAAAATAAAAAATAAAAAAAATAAAAAATAAAAAAAAGAGCTGCTTGATCTCCATAATAAGAGTCTACGAAATGCTCATAACACCATAACAATTGTTGCAGTTCTAATAGCAACTGTGGCATTTAGTCAAGAAACTGGGAATGCAATTCTTGGAAGGCAATCTTCTTTGAAGGTATACTGCCATGCAATATTGCGGATTTATTCCTTTCTGTTGGAAATATGAATGTTCTTGTAGGCATTATTCCTTTCTAGAGGAAATCCATGATGAAATTGCCAATAACAACTCACAACGTAATGCAATTGAAGAGACATAAGTCCATAAAAATACTTTGTATTTCATTAATTGAAATTTTAAAGAAAGTGTATATAATATCTGCAGAAATAGTGTCTATGCCGAAAGCTCCTTAACGAACAATGTATCCTTAACCCAAGCTAAACGGTAGTTAATTTATACTTTCCTGCAAAACTATTTCACAACACATCTAGCTTCAAGCAGATTCAGCACACACAAAAAATCATATACAAAACACTAGGAACATACCAAGAAAATCAAAATATTTTCTGATGCTGAGATCCTATGGCTTGCCTCAATAAATTCAACCAGCTACAGATACATCACTTTGAACCTTTGACCGCAACTTATTCCTAAGAAAATCAGACAACGGCTTGATTGCGGCACGACCTTGTTCCAGACACTGAAAGTAATTGTCCACTGTGTTCAAACGAATGCAAGCTGTTAGACATTTGGAGACAAATAAAAAATGGGCACATGTTCATGCCCTTATATTGTAATTATTACAAAGAACAAAAACAATGTGACATAAATTTGAGGGGCGCAGAGAGAGCATAACCTACACCAACGGGCCTCATTATTTGTTCAAGCTTAAAAGGTTTATTTACAACTTAACTTATTGGAAAATAAGTTTGAAACAAGATAATTTATAAGGGTGAAAGTTGGAAATAAGCAAGTTACTTATTTCAAAAGTAGCTTAAGAGTTCTAAAAGAATGAACTTTTTTTTACTTAAAATAAGAAGAACCCAAACATGTTTGGAGACGAAAAGTCACATAAAAGTAACTTTACTTTTTTAAGTAAACCTGGCCAAACATGCTATGTATTGTGCTGTATGCTCATCAATGACAACAGCAAAAAGACGACGGATAAGGAAACAGGATATAAGCTTGATGTCAGCCTATTACTATCAGTTAAGATGAGAACATCCACAATTCCACACTATAAGAAATACAAGTGCAAGACAGAGATTCTTAAACTGCTTAGCAGTGGACACCCAGTCAATGCCGTGAAATAGCAAGGAATCCAATGTCTCCCGTACTTCTACCATGAGTTTATAGTAATAGAAGGCATTACATGCATTAAAAACACAGTTGTTAGACCAGTTCAGGCAGGTTTCTGAAAAATCAGCTGGTTCAGGCGGGTTTATGGCGGGCTAATTACACTGTGGTCTAAATCAGTCATACGAACCGGACCTTAGACCAGTTCGCCGGTTTCTGAGCTGAACCGTCCGGTCCAGTTTTCTTAACGCTGATTAAAAGATAGGGGAAGAAGTATGACAAATACCTGTCATCAAACCATGAGTAACAAATGTGATAACTCCATTTTCAATTGATTCTCCTACTTCCACTGATTCTTCATCAAGTAAAGACAGAATCAAGTTTCGGAAAACTAAATATACCAGTGCCTTCATATCTGCCATGTTTTATGCAAGCACATAGTGAACGAGACTTTTAGGTACAATATATATAGGTGAAGAATCAAATATGTATTTCACATGGCACTGCATGGATTCAAAACGGAAGTATTTTCCCACTACTATGCCATAAACAAAGACGGAAGTTGAACGTATGCAACACATACTGGCTACAGGAATGAACGGTGCAGTGACTTGTGGTATACTCTTGATATCTATTATATAAATATTTATACATGCAGATGATTCATTCTTTCAGTAATTTGACTAACTCATGGCAAAGAAAATTTCATAAACAAGATAAATACTGAATGAGAATGACAGAGTCAATCAAGAATAATTAGAATACCTTTTCTTCTAGTTTGTTGGGATCCAATATACAATACTCATCTTCTGATAGATAACAACATATAGCAACTACAGAAAATAATTGTAACTATTGTTAGTACTCTACACAATTCAATACACATTATATCACTTACCTGAAAATGTGTATAATCCATCATTCCTCAAAGCTAAATAGAATGGCAATATATAATGTTTACCGGCAAGATATTTCTAAGGAATTCCAGCATCTACAAGGGCAGAACATGCTGCATTTATAGCACAAGGGAGAAGCTTAACAAAAGGTTAGTCAAGGAAGTTAACAAATAATGGCCTTCCAAACATGGAAATATTAACACGTGCCAAGCTTATGTAAAACCCAACATCATATGATAGCATGAGATTTTTTTTTTTTTTTCCCTTTAATACATCCGAAAGATGAATTTTTTTTCTTTACAAAAGATAGTACTTCTGGTTTTCATTATAAGTTGCTGAAATTATAACGTGATAAAGATGAGTGGTGGATAAGTATGTTGTAGTTCTAGGTCCTAAGAGATGTACGGTTAAAATTTAACTTTGACCTTTAAATTATAGGGAGATTACCCTATGTTTGGCTCATGTTTACATACAGTTTATAAATATTCAAGTCACTTTTATCTACCCATTTTGAAGGAACCATAAATACTACCCACTTATCAACTACTTATATTTATTTATAGTTTAAAACGTTTATAAACACTTCTTAAACATGCTCTATAATGGAAGGCAAACGAGCTCTAAGTAGAAACCATAAAATAAAGTCGTCTAATGGAACTCATAATTACAGCTACCAGGGTGGTGATTTACAAAATTTCTATTAAAGATAACAAGGTGAAATTTAATGTTTCCTTGATAAAGTAATAAAGTAAAACATGAAAAGTGAAAGACAAGTGAAGAAACAGTCAGCAAGTACATTGAGAAAGGCGTACCTTCCTAAATTCATTCATTCAATAAATTCTTTAATTGGCAAATGAGCTTGCTCTGCACATTAGACCACAGAAACGCCCCATGCCATAGATTTAAAATCATGTTCTAATTAAAGGAACCAGGAAAGTCGAAATACTGAATTAGTTGCATCAGAAAGCAAACAGTGTTGCCTCTATATATACCATTGTTGCAGAAAATGAAGCTGCATAATCATGAAGGATACTGAACCATCGTCATTAACAACCTGCATGAACGAGAAAGGTGATGAATCACACCGAAGATATTAGGGCAACCAGGAAAAAAAAAAAGAAAAAAAAAAAAAAATGACGAACAAAAAATTGGACTAGAGAGAATCTGTAGAGTAAGTGAAGGTGGTAAATTAATTTTCTGATGATTAACAACCAAGTGAAACCAACAGCCTTCGCAGCATGTTGAAGCTTAAACGACAGGCCAAAATGCTTGAATCTAAGTTTTAAGGTCGTAGACACCAAGATCTTATAAAACATTCACAAAACCGCAACATATCCAATGTGGGATGGGGTAGTACTTTATGATTCATAGTTGCAAATTCGAAAATAGTCATTGTTGATACTATGAAATGTGCCAACAGATGCCGGGGCCCACACTCGTCAGGTCAAGTACGATTCCGGCACGTTTTTACCGGAATATCGGCGGTAATAAGGAGGAAACGGACGCGGGAGGTACTTTGTGGCGAGAGATAACAATATTCAAGCTCTGGCGAGTGAAAACAATAACAACCGCACTAACAACGATTGTAATATCATAAACCAACTCTTTCACGTCACTGTAAACGGGGATTTGTGGAGGCATAGTTCAAATGTTAATATAATTTTCCTTTTCCATATATGAATCTTGAGTATCTTTCTAATCTTTTTTCCAAACCCCGTTCAATGACAAAGACGGACTATTTATACAAAACTGGTTGACGTGGTGACCGTTAGATTTGAACCACGTGGCCTCATCCATTTTACTTAAACTTCACATCATTGTCTACTCATACAATAAATGTTGTAACAAGAGTCCCGCCCCCCTGTGTAATGAATTATCAGACTGTCAATCTTTATTATATGCATTACATCGGTCACTTCTAAAAGATATCCGAATCTTATGTGGTGAAAAACCTCGGAACCTCGAAATTTTAAGGGTTAGATGATTCCCGAGAGCCTCTGCTTTATTATAAGAGGTGACCCCATAAAGGGAATAGCCTTAGCACTTATACACTTCATCAATGTCACGAATACTTCGTCGGATAGTTTTCTTCTTTAACTTCCTCAGCATCGTAGCGAAGACCTTCAACACGCCATT
>CAIGRP010029023.1:0-17243 GCA_903798385.1 Fraxinus cuspidata | reverse complement strand
ATTTTATCTTCATCCACTATCCCCTTAGCACTAACAACATATCCAAGAAATACAATATTTTACATGCAAAATGTACACTTTTTAAAATTAGCATAAATTTGTTCTTTTCTTAGACCCACAAGCACACACTTTAGATGTTCTATGTGCTCATTCAAGTCCTTAATATAAATCAAGATGTCATCGAAATATACTACCACGAATTTACCTATGAAAGCATGCAAAACATGATTCATTATAAAAGTGCTGGTGCATTATTAAGTCCAAAGGGCATAACCAACCGATCATATAGCCCATATTTGGTTTTAAAAGTAGTTTTTCTCTCATCCCTTTCTCGCATCCAGGTTTGATGGTAATCACTTTTAAGATCAATTTTACTAAATATGCATGCACCGTATAATTCATTTAACAAATAATCTAACATAGGGATAGAATGACGATAATTTACCATAATGATGTTAATGGCCCTGCAATCCACGCACATCCTCCAAGTTCTATCTTTCTTTGATACAAATAGTACCGGCACGGCACATGGACTCATACTTTCCCGCATATACCCCTTGCTTAACAAGTCATCCACCTGCCTTTGTAGCTCGTTAGTCTCTCCGAGATTACTACGGTATGCTGGTTGGTTTGGAATGACAGCTCCAGGTACAAAATCAATTTAATGTTCGATGCCTCGAATGTGTGGTTACCCGCTAGGCACGTCCTTCAGGAATACATCTTGAAATTTCTGCAACAAAGAAGTAGCCAAACTAGGGAGAGATATGTTGGCTGCTCACAGTTGAGGAGTGATTCTTTGTATACCAAAAATATCATTTGTTGTTTATCGACTACTGCTTTTTTCAACTCACTCCCCTTTGCAAAGAAGTTTTCTTTCGTTTGGACACCTTTGCGTTTGGGCCTGAGGCACGACTTCACTTGCCTCATTCTAGGTCCGACCTTATTTTCGAGGTGGTAATAGAAAGAAATAAAATGGGTATGCGACGTTGATGTGTTGCAATTTGAGTGACTCAAAATCTAATGTTTTGTAATTTTGTTAAACGATCCTATCACATGTTCATATAAGATCGTTCTATCGAAACTTCTCTAGTTATACATATCTCACAGTAGAGTTCAGGTATTCTGTCTTCAATTTTCTATTCTCAATAAAAACTCAATTCTTCACCATAATTCTAAAGCTGAAAACTTACAAAATTATTGCATTGATATCCTCTTCTTTCCTAAAAATTACTAAACCTCTATTTTTCAAACTTTTAAATGAGACTAGGAGATGATGGCAAAAATGCGTACATTAGTAATAGATAATTTTTAACCTGTAAATATGTGAAAGCCTTATGAGTATATTTGGTAGGAAAATTATTCATTCGAAGAAAAAATTAGCGAGGTAATTGCTTAGTTTCTGGAATATTCTATTTAAAATAACCAATATTCTGAAAATTTTGAATGTCTAGATTAAGCTCAACCTAAGCAAAGTCAAAACACAAACAATTATAAGCTCATTGAGAATTAACAAATTCAATCACGAATTTAAATCTTGATTCTTAACTAATTCTGGGGAGCTTTTCTTTAATTTTGACTTATATAAAACAATATATTTCAAGGTTCGTTTGGCATGATTTTTATTTTTACTTCCAATTGATGAGTTTTTAGAAAAAACTATTTTAATTTTTGTTTGAAAAACTAATTTTCAAAAGAGTTTTCTATTGCGAAAGTACTTTTAGAGGAAATCGCATTACACCAACTTTTTTTAAAGAATCTTTTAAGTAGAAGAAACACATTTTAAAATTAGTCAAATGAATTCAAAAACAGTTTTTGAATTTCAAAAATAATGCCAAACAATCCCTCAATATACGTAAAAACCATTTTTTATTTAAAAAAGGGGAAATCTTGAAGACGATACTACATCGGAAGCTCAAGCCAAATGTATTGTTCGAACCCCTTTTTTTACAAAAAATATATTTTGTAATGCTGTTATGATGAATAATATGTAATTAAAAATAAAGAAAATTTTTAAATTTACATGTAATGTTATTTTTTTTGAAAAATTGGTGATTGTAAATCACCGTTCAACAATCAATTTTGATGGGAAAATGGAATCAAACAAGGGCGTGAAAACAAACAAATGGTGAATAACGTTGTTTTCAATGCAAGAGAAGAAAAAAAGGGCAAAATAGAAGACAATCTCACGATATGTTGACACGTGGCGGTAGTAGCAGTAGCCGATTTAACCCCTAATTAGCATTTACATTCTGTCATCTAAAAACATGAATGATGGTATGTATGATTAAGGAAACTAGTGGTTATTTTTTCCATCGTATCACTTGTTTGACAGCTTAAACTAGGCTCNCATTCTGTCATCTAAAAACATGAATGATGGTATGTATGATTAAGGAAACTAGTGGTTATTTTTTCCATCGTATCACTTGTTTGACAGCTTAAACTAGGCTCCACTTTAGATAGGTTTTTGGTTTTAATCATAATGAGTAGAGTGTGGAGCCACTGTCTGTCCAGTCCCTCCAAACAAGGGAGTGGTCAGATTATAGCGGGAATAATTTTTGATTGATGCGGGAGCTGTACTCACTGGGATGGCCAAATGAGGTCCATTCCAAGGAGGAAGGGGTTCTCTTCCGCTTAAACGTAACTTAGAATGTCTATCAATGGTTCTCATCATGAATAATATTTTATATTTATAAAAAAAAATGTTATATCAAACGTAACCAAGTGCACAATTTGTAATGACAATCTGAAAAAAAAATGTGGATGAAAGTTTTCTTTATTTTCTCAAATATATTGCACAGTAGCCTTCATTCGATTTCATCGGGCATGAAAAATATCTAACGCAAATATGTAAATTTACATTAAAATTATTAACTCTAAAATCAAGATGTGAAACCATCTATATTAAGTATTCATTTTTTTTCAATTATAGGATTCGGAATATAGACAAAATTATAAATTGGTTTACGAGACATTAAGCAAAGGGAGAATGGATCTCGGTCTGAAAAGGGAGAGACGAGGAATCGTTCCTCCCCATGAAACCTCTAAGCGATTTTCCCTTTTCTCGTCTCTATCTTTCGGGATCTCGTCGAACTTGTAATTGCAGTCATTTTCCGAATAGTTCCCTCCTATTCAATTCATGCGACGAACAAATGAGATTTCAATTTTTGCGAACTGTCAAATTTCAAATGAATAACTCCAAATGGATGCAAAGTCGAGGCTCCCTAAGTCGAATTTGCCCTGCAACGGTGTCTAAGGTTTATGACAACCAACTCCCAAGATACAACGACTTCTTCATATGTGAGTAGTACTTCAACACACAAGAACAACGAATCAAAATTTTGTTTATGTACTCCTTAATGCAAAAATGAAGAAAACTAGAATTTTATGCAATATATATGCAAAATTTGGTTGAGAGAGAGAAGAGAATATTATGCTATGATTGCATATCATTGGTGTGAAGAAAATGACGTCTCAATAGTCCTATTTATAGAGTATAAGGGGTTGTGGACGAAGTGTTGCGAACCAAATTTTGTAACCTTACGAACAGAAGTAACTCGCCATCACTAGCCTGTCGCTCACTTTTCGCTCGAGCGACGTGATACTTTTTCATCAGAACTTCTCTCGCTAGCCTGTCGCTGGCATCTCGCTCGAACGATAGGCTAGCAGAGATAGTCAATATTCCAACCCGTGTATCTTCTTTTCTATCAAATTTTGGACCGCAATTTCTCATTCATCCGAAATTGGTTTTGAGATTGCAAATATACTACGACGATCTACTCAAATAGTAGAACAAGTGGTATATTTACATTTGTAATTTGACCATCGAATCGAATTCGAATTTTGCTCAAAGTTGACACCGAGTTACTTGTTCAAAATTATACTTAACCAATTTTTTTATTTCGTTAAACCAATTTCAACAAATGCTAATATTTCCAATCATTTTTTAACACTACAGTGAGCGTCAAAACACAAATAGGATTGAAAATGTATTTGAAGATAAAGATTAGAAAGAGTGTGGCGGCGTATATTAAAAAAAAAAAAAATCATATTTGACCGTTGAATGGATATAATTCCGTATGGATTGATGATGCTAGAAATCTTACAGATGGAGACCGTGGTAAGGAAATTAAAAAAAAAAAAACATATTGTAGGTGAAATCGTATTTAGCTCAATACGTTAGGGACTATGCACATTTTCCCCGAAAATTAACAGCGTGCCCTCAGTCTCCCTAGTCAGAAGTCTGGCTTGTTGATTTTTGGCAGTAATAAAAATAATTTCAAACCAAATCTCCCAGTTCTCAGCCGAATTCTACAATTGAACAGTATGATTTCTCTTTAGAGCGAGAGATTTAGAGAAATTGACAAAACTCGGAAATACACCTACCCAAATTCACATTTTTTAGCTTTTTTTTTTTACACACAGGAATCCCATTGATCTCTGTCTGGGTGTTGAATTGGCAGCTCATACTTGCCCAATTACAATTTCTGTTCAATCTCTTCGCGGCCTATTTTTGCTTCCGCCATTGATGATTGAGTTGCTCTTTCTTTTTGGAAATTTCGAGAATTATTGCCTGAATCGTGGTTTCGAGGAACCAATTGGTTCAGAACTGATGGAAACTTTTGGGCGATATTGATTTGTTTGCAATTAAATTTTGATGAGTTTTTTTGGGTGGTGTTGAAGAGTGGAGGTCAGAAAATGAGCACTGTAAAACGATCGGGTAGCGTCCGTGACCTCGTGGAGGAAGCTAAGAAGCGGAGTGTTTTTTTGATCATATGCGTTATTGGATTGTCCTACCTCATGTCCTGTAAGTGATTCATTGTCTGTCCAATAGTTGTTGTTTTATTGCTACTTTCAATGGAGACTATAATTCTGCTATAGCCTTTTTTCTCTTTAAAGTGGAAGAAGATTTGCATTTGAATAATAATATGCATTGAGGAGATTTTGCACTTGTTTTCCCTGTTCATAGCGTCGATAGCGATTGAAGCATTAGGAGGTTAAAAATTGTTGAGTTTATGGAGCTGTTTATTGCACCATCTTAAAACTTCGTCTACAATTAGGAATGTAGCAAGTCCATATGAAAATATTTTGTGAATTTGTGTGTTTTCCTTCATTTACCATTCCTTTCCTCTATGAAGTAAGCATAGGTTTTGATAAGGTTGAATCTAGATTTGTTGAATTGTATCATTGTATGCAACCGTATTTGCAAGTGGTAAATCTAGCTTAACAGTTTTCTATTCAGTATATTAAGGATGTTATGAGGATTTTGAATTACAAGTATATAATTGTTTTTTCCTATCTGAAACGTGAAAAAGATAGAAATCCTGAAGAAACAAGAGTGATGCTATCCAGTACAAGAGGTTAGTAGAGGGAGTAGACCATATTAGCATGCCAAATGATATTGCGAGACTGCATGGATCTTCCATTAAATTTAGGATAGACTCAACAGAATGGTGAAAGTGATTCATACATCTGACCCAAATCGGGAATAAATATTAGTTATAACCAAAATGAGAAAATGATGAGAAAGAAAATGAGGAGCTTTTATACTAAATCATTTTGCATTGAACCTGCTTGGAGAACTTTTAGGGTAATTTGAAATGGTGAATGGGTAGTTTACGGTGACAGGAAAAAAATTGAGAACCAAGAATTTCACATCATCCTGATTTATATTCTTATTCTTGGAAGAAACTTGCATTTTCTCTTCTATGTTTTGTCGTAAAATGCAGAGTTAAATTCATTTCATTTGAATCAATGTGAATAGGCATAACACACCAATCAACAATTGTGAACCATTCCAGAACTCTTTTCCGTACTTGAACTTTAGCATTTAGTGTTATTCAACTCGTTGTTTTTTGATTTTATTGAAGTACCAACCCAGATGATCATCTTCATCTTTAACTGCACAGATGAATGTTACCTAAAATGTGCTTAAAGCTGGTTAACTAGAATTATATTTGTGTAACTCATATTTTCTTTCAGTGCTTGTTATGCTGTATGAGGTGCTGTTATGCTCATTTTATTCAACGCACTTCTGCTTCATTCTTTAAATAAGGCAAGTTAAGGAAGTAGTCTGTTGGTAAGAGCATTATTTTGTGGACTTCATATTTGACAGTTGTAGTACCTGATTCTAGAGACTTGAAGATTTACCCTTGTTTAATTTTCCTATTCTTCCTAGAAGACCTTTTCAGAAGCTATTCAAATTGTAATTTCCCTATTCTTCCTCGATTCAGTTGTGGGTGTTTAATGTATAAAAACCCACCAGTAGAATTGACATTCACCATTATGGCAGCTGCTACACGTGGGCCTCGTGGTCATCCCCTTTGTCAATTCCCCCCTTTTCTGTCTTTTTATTGAGAAACATGTTGGGCCCAGCTTATTTATGAACATTTTCCATATATAGCCCATGTTTGAGCCACATTAAAATTTTCATTTTCATTCTTCTACTCATTTTAAACCACACATTCTTCAATGAAATAATATTTTCCATCACGTCAAATAACTTTTCCTTCTTTTTCAAACACACATTCTCCATCAATCTACTATTCCAAAATACATTCTTCCAAAATAAGGTGGCTCAAACACATCCATAATCTCTACTTGAGTATTACACATTTTCGATGTTTCACCCAACTCCATGCTGTATACAAAATTAGCAGAAAAAGTTCTAATTGGGATCCTGACCTGAAATTGTAAGCCAACATAAGGTTGAAATTTCATGCACTAGGGTCAAAATGTATAAAATTTATCTTGGAGAAGTTTCTATAACTAGCAAGTTGTTCCTCTAACTACTATATATCTCGGGATTTTACAGATTAGCATTATTAGTAACTTTTAATTTGCATGGATTGCACTTTCTGTCATTCGTGAACCTCTCTCCCACTCAAAAGAAGGAAGACAAAACTAAGCATTACAGAACTCACCCCTTTTGGAACTTTTTCTTGTTTTTTTTTATCTTGAAGGAAGCGTTGTGCTTTCAGGAGCCTCTCCTCATTTCTGAAAAAGGTTTCTCTTTTAGCTTTAATGTAGCCATGGATCCTAAATTAGTGAATAATTCTGGTGATGTGTAGATATTCAAAATCTCCTTTATACTTCCTAGTTCTTTTTGTCCTAATTTGCCTGGACAATTAACATTTTTTTTGCACATCTCTAGCTCCAGTCTCCAGAAAGGTTTCTTATTATTTTTATCGTTTAATCTTTCTTTTTACTCTGTGATGAAAAACATGTGACGGCAATGTATCTAACTAGTGTGCAGTGATGACGGGAAGGCAGAAGACATGCTTTGTTAAATAGATCTTTTGATAGGTTTGACACAATTCTTTAGCGGTGTTTACATATGAAGATGGTAATTTGACAGCAATGCTTCTAAGTCATGAGAAATGTCAAAGACTTGCTTTGTCAGGATCACTGCAGTGGTTTTTTTATTTATCTAGAAGAGCTTACATGGGATCTTGAAGTTTTAATGTTTATCCGTCTGAAGGTTTTATACCTTTATTTTGGCTAAGAAAAGTTGATGTAGGACAATTCTACTAGAATTCAAATATTACAACTACTTTACGATTTAATCACAATTGGTAATTAGGATTCCTAGTATTTATGGGTTTCAATTAGTTTTATTATTTTAGCTGATAGGATTTCTACTTCTGTCAGAAATAGGTTATTTCTTTTCTTTGTTTTTTAGTACTAGAGTTAAGATATTACATGTTCTTCCAACATAATCACAACTCATTTTCATTATATTCAAGCTATTCTAGATAATATTTTTAAACTTTTTCTTGTTTTTACAAGATCTAATTTCCGCTGATGCACTAAATTGGTATCAGAGTATACATGAGCTGATGAGTGAGGATGGTACTAGTGGAGTCCGAGCTCAACTCAAAGAGGTTCAAAGACATGGAGCATCGACTTACCGGACTCAAAAAAACTCTTCAAGATGTTCATCCAACCTTAGTTGTGCTCGTCATTGAAGTCAAGCATGAGCTTAAAGGAAATCAACCTGCTTCGATGAGTGACAACCCCAATTAGAGCACTACGAGTTGATCTACCATGTATGATGAGCAACAAGTTGAAGGTTGAGTTTTAACTACAAGACTCAAAGCTCGAGCCCACTCTGATAATGAACAAGTTGAAGTTTAAAAGTGTCCAACCGAAGAAAAGGGAATTGAACTTCCCAATCATGAAAGAGTCAAAAGTGAGGCTTGTCAAATTGAGAAAAAAAGTTTTCTTAACCCTCTCTGCAATTCCAATGCCAATGAATTGCAATTAGCACGAGGGATGTAGGGACAATATGAATTTGGCACTAGCGGCCTCTACTGAGAGTAAACTCAAGGATGAGAAATTGAACCATGCATAGTTTTTAAAGAAGTGTCCATAAGAAATAGAAAAGAAGTAAGATAGGAGAAAAGTTGATGCCATACTAAACAACTATAAACGATATGATGTTTATCAAGTATGTATTTGTTCGGTATGTGACATGGCATAAAATTTGAGTATTTTTCTCCTAGTTGATTGATTTTCTCCTTTTTTCCAAATTCAAGGACGAGTTTTTTTCAAGTGGGGGACACTAATATATGACAATTCTACTAGAGATCAATTATTATTGCTAGTGTTAGTATATCATTATTATAGGTAATTAACTTTACTAATTTATAGGATTCAATTAGTTTATTATTTAGTAAATATGATTTCTTCTTCTATTAGAAATGTGCCATTTGTTTTATTTTCTTTTTTAGGAGATTTATTTTTTTACTTAGTCTATTAGAATTAGGATACTACGTCTTCATCCAATGCTCATATAACAAGAAGGTTAGACTTATTATAGTGACCATATTCATTATATTCAAGTTATGCTATATAATGTTCTCGAGCTTTTTAGCTTTTTCTTGTTTTTACAAGATTTAATTTTTGCTGCTGTTCTAAAAGTTGATCTTGCATTTGTTTGAAAACAATTGAGACCGTGGTGAAAAAAATATAGATTTTAAATGTGTGAATACTGTTTGGGATGTATTCTTCATCAGACATATAACAATTCAGTGGGATGTGGAATGACACTTTATCGCAGTGCATTGTCTATTGATCTTGTAGACGACAAGAATGATAGCAATTGATTTTTTTAGAGTTTATCTATCGATTTTTCTGCTGGAAGCCCCTTTTTCCTCGTTTTTATTTGGTTGGGTGGTAAAATGAGGAGACGAAAGGGTTTTCCCTAACTCTGTTCAATATATATATTTAATTATCTCTTGTCATTAATTGCTCAGAAATTTTTGCTACTTAGATGAAAATTTTCAATTGAACTGGAAGTTAATTTCACATTATTCAATATTTGTTAGTATGATTATTCTTTGTTCAAGCACACACTTTAAGACTTGGTTGATGTTGGAAGAAGCTTTTATGAGTTTGGGTTTTGTGATATTTACGCTCCAGAAACTTAAAGAATAGCCTTGATGCTGGACATCATGTTACTACTATCTGAAGTCCTTGTCCAGAGATGTTTTCATTTAAAATAGATTTTGGAATCTACATTCTTTCATGGTTTATTTTTGTACACGTGAGAAGAATTGTATCAACTCGAACAATCCATGCAGATGGTCATTGCATATATCAGTTATATGTTATTTTTGTTCCCTCTTATTCAAAAGAATTAATTACTTCTGACAAAATAAGCATCAAAGCAAATGTTAAACAAAAGTGTCAAGTGATTGAATTCAAAAGGGATAATCAATTGTAACATCTTGATACGAATTATTTACGCTAAATCCCTCAATATAGAGACACTGGATCTGTCATGCAAATTGTATGGATGGAAAGATTTACTCTGTAGTTACTTCCTTTGCTTGGTGCTAATATTTTGTAATCCAATATTCAGTTGATTTTGAGTATGCATTCCTATATTATTCAAGCATTGCAATCTACAAGGGTGCATAATTAACTAATTTGTGATACAAGTAGTATGCATTGATGTATTACCAACCAATTGGTTTTTTGTTAATTTGCATGATTGGGATTTTAGAATAATATTCTTCTATTTTCACATTTATCATTTCTAGTTTTTGTTTTTGTATTATTTTTAGCATCTTCTCATCCAGGTAAATGTTTCGATGTTTACTTAAATGTGTTCAGTATTATACATGTGTATTCATGTCATAACTCGATGTGGTCACTGCTAAAGGCCAACTGTTACTAATGGGCACAGTCAAATGGTGTTAGAAGCCTTACTTCAGGATGTGATAAGGTTTGGATACACATATAGGCCTTGTCTTGGAAACAAAAATATTCACCCTTTGCAGCAGTTTGCATTTTAGGCTCAAAATGGGGCTTTTTGTAATGTTCATCACGCACTGTTTAATCATAGCTAATCCCCTTCATCCCATGTATATTTGTATATAATTTTTTTGTCTTTATCTTCTGTTTCTATCCTTGAGTGTTCATCTTATTCCTCTCTCTTCCCAGTGACAAGCTCATCAGTTTTAGTCAACTTGCCTGCTGCTGCATTTTTAATAATAGTACTTCGCTACTTATCTCTGGATTTGGCTATGAGGAGGAAAACAGCAACTTACAAAGGAAAACCAATATCTGCAAACTATTCTTCCGAGAGGAAACCTTTTGAGGATGCCAACTATTCTTCCGAGAGGAAACCTTTTGAGGATACTAGAGTTATTGCTGAGAAGTATGATTGGAAGCTGAAAGTGAATTCCCCTGTTGTTGAGGATGCAATCGACCAGTTCACTAGACATATTGTCTCAGAGTGGGTAACAAATCTCTGGTACTCTCGCATAACTCCTGATAAAAATGGCCCAGAAGAGCTTGTGCAGATCATAAATGGTGTACTTGGGGAAATTTCACGTCGTATGAGAAGTGTTAATCTCATAGATCTATTAACAAGGTTTTATTTACCGAAATATTACTGATCAAAATTTTCTTCACTGAGATATCTTCTGGAAGTATATAACAGGAAGTATCATTGCTTGTTTGGTGTAGGGATATTATTGATGTTGTATGCAGTCAGCTGGAGCTTTTTCGCACAGCTAAGAAAAAGATTGAGAAACAAAAATCTAGAGTTTTAACCGTTGAAGAGAGAGACGTCGAATTAAAATTTGTGCTGGCTGCAGAGAACAAATTACACCCTGCTTTATTTTCTGCTGAAGCTGAGCACAAGGTTATTTCTTTATGTTTTCTCTTCCTTGCACTCCATATATCTTCTGAATGACAGAAGCTCTCTGTGGTTGACAATTTTTTGTTCTGAATGCTATGGTAGGTTCTCCAGCATGTTATGGATGGCCTCATTATGTTTACATTCAAGCCAGAGGATCTGCAGTGCTCCTTATTTCGTTATATTGTTCGGGAGCTTCTTGCCTGTACTGTAATGAGACCAGTGATAAATCTAGCTAGCCCAAGGTAAAGATACATTTCATCCTGTTTTTGAAAACTGCTATGTTTATGTTCTTTATACATTACCAAATTCGGTGTCAGGTTTATTAATGAGAGGATTGAATCTCTAGTTATTTCAAGAAGCAAGACTGATAAAGGAAGTAAGGCGATAGATGCAGCTTCACTTTCAAAACCAAATGGATCGTCAAAGATATCATCCGATTTTTCTCGTTTTATAGATCCTTCCATCAAGGGTGTTGAACTTGTAGATTTGAAGGACCAGTCTAAACATGATGTTGAGATTCCTGCATCAGATAATACGAAGAGAACACTTCTTTCCAAAGATCCATTACTTTCCCTTGATACACGATCCACTCGGTCTTGGAGTTCTTTACCAGAAACGCATGATGGTGATGATGAGGGAAGAGGGTTGCAACAACAACACTCTGGTGGAGAATGGGGAGACATGCTAGATGTTGTTTCCCGCAGAAAAACTGAGGCCCTGGCTCCAGAAAATTTTGATAATATGTGGACAAAAGGAAGAAATTACAAAAGGGAGGAAGGGTCAAATCAGCTGGCTGATCCTAAGAAACACAGCTCTTCGGTGGGGGTATCTAAATCAGTGGAGCAGTCAAAAGTGCTTAGTGGACAGAAGAAAAAAGAATTAGAAACTAAGGATATGTTTTTTGAGAAAGATGTTTCAATTTCTATTTCTGGACGAGATAAATGCTCTGGAGAGGACAAAATGATCACGAGGGACAATTTGAAAAACCAAGGTTGCACAGCTGGTTCTTTATATAAAGAGAGAGATGAACATAATATTGTGAATTCTGATGAATCAGGGACCAGTAGTTACACTGAGGATGAAGACACCAGCTGTGTAACAGGTCTTGATTCACCAGGGGTTAGAGTTTGGGATGGTAAAAGTAAAAGAAACTCCAGTAACATTCATCATCCACTTGAAACTTTGGACGGTCATAAGAGTAAAAAAATGAGCTCAGGCCGCCTCCACTCTCAAAGAATGAAAAAACCAAAATCTGCAAAGAAAAGATCTAGGGCTGGCAGTGATAATGGGCATGTCTGGCAAGAGGTCGAAAGAACAAGTTTCTTATTGGGAGAGGGGCAGGATTTGCTGAATTCTTCCAAAGGAAATGTTAAATCTGAAGATTCGAGTGATGAATCTGGGGCAGAATTGTTAGGTAGAATACATAGTGGAGAAACAACTTCATCATCTGTGTCCTTGGCTTCTTTACCTGAAAGTCATATTTTGGCTGCTAACTCTGCCAAAAATTCAATTATTTCTGATTCTTTTTTCAAGTTAAGATGTGAGGTACTCAATTCACCCCTTTAATCTTCTGCTTTAACAAAGTTAATGCTTAAAGATGTGAAGAAAGTGAACTCGTTTCTTTTTCAGGTAGTGGGTGCCAATATTGTGAAGAGTGGGTCCAAAACTTTTGCTGTTTATTCCATATATGTTACAGACGTAAATAGTAACAGTTGGTCTATCAAAAGAAGGTGCCAACGTGTGCTGCAAACTTTTCTGATTTTATCCTCCAATTGTACTATAATGCCCCTTTATATTTGTTTTTTATTAATACATATTTATGGACCAATTGGATTGTTCACACTGACAGATTTCGTCATTTTGAGGAATTACATCGCTGCCTTAAAGAGTTCCCCGAATACAATCTCCACTTGCCACCTAAGCATTTTCTATCAAGTGGTCTGGATGTTTCCGTAATTCAACAACGTTGTAAATTGCTTGACCAGTATCTGAAGGTCGTACATCTAATACAACTGGACATTTCAACTTCTATATTTTGATTTAGTATGTCATTTTGTTTTCTGTATCATAGAAAATCTAATATCCTTTTTGCATTGAAGTTCACTTGGGAAGCATTACTACAATTTCCCCTCGTCATGATGTCCCTATTCTCTTACATGCTCTGTTATGAGCAGTGGTCCCTTAACATGTTCCTGTTGCTTCTTTACATAAGCTTTTTTTATTTTTAATGTTTCCAGTTATTGTGGGACCAATTGTTTAAACATGATGATGTTACATAAGGATTCTGATGCCCCTTACCTGCTAGAAAAATCATCCACTTTCTTTATTTTTATACTCCATGCATAGGGCTATATTGACGTCTGCAGTTGTTCTGCAGAAGCTTCTGCAGCTGCCTACTGTTTCCTGCTCTATTGAAGTCTGGGATTTTCTTAGTGTTGATTCTCAGGTTCAACTTATTTATTCTCATTTCTGTCCTCCTGATTGAGTTTTGATATTTTTACCTGTACTTTCTTGAACTTATAGTTATGATTTTCGTAACAATGCAGATGTATATTTTCTCAAATTCATTATCCATTCTCGAAACTCTTTCAGGTGAACAGTGTATCCGAGCAGTGGATTTTCCTCCATAAGTTGTTTTTTATTTTTTATAGATTCAAACTGGTTTTGGATTTCAGTTGACCTGGATGACACAGCTCGTGAAACCTATAAAGAATATATGGATAACATAGGGCCAGTAATTGGTCCGTCATCCTCCAAAAGAGAAAATTTGGGTAATAAAAATAAGGAATCCGCATTACTAATCAAGGGTGATCCTGTTGCTGATGGAGCAAGATTGAAAACAAAAGAACCAGCACTTTCTCCACCAAAAAAGCCCGCGAAAGGGTTTGAAAAGGCTTTTGATGATTCCAGTAGTGACTCTGCTGATCCGGAGCAAAAGAACCTAGTCTTAACTAAAAAATTGGAAAAAACTGTAAAAAGTAATGAGGAAGCATTATGTGCATCTGGGTCTATGGATGCTGCCACTGATCTAGCCATTCCTAGTGAGGTAATTCAGAGTCTCTATTTACTTGGCATATTTTCTTTGTTGTGTTCAACTAGGGAACAGAATCTATATGTTTTTTGTTTCAAATATGGACGTGATCATTTCCAACTTCCATGTTCTTGTGGCCTGTCTGTAATTTTGCCCGTTTATGATCTATAGTGGTTGTCTAATTTTATTTCTTCATGCAGTGGGTGCCACCAAATCTAAGTGCTCCCATATTGGATTTAGTTGATGTCATTTTTCAGCTTAAAGATGGGGGATGGATAAGGTATTATTTGTAGACAAATTGTATTAATTCGAAGGAGGTTTGTTTTTATATTAATTTTTTACTCTATTCACCTCAGTCTTTCTCGGCTCATATAAACTATTAAGTGACTTCAGGAGAAAGGCTTTCTGGGTGGCTAAACAAGTTCTACAATTGGGAATGGGAGATGCCTTTGATGATTGGTTGATTGGGAAAATCCAGCTTCTGCGCCAGGGATCAGTTGTTGCTTCTGGGATCAAGAAGTTGGAGCAGGTATGTTATTGATGGCCTGGTGGTTGAGATGAACACTTCTTCTTCACGTATCTTGTTGACTGCCTTTTCCACTTGACTTTCGATTAGCTCACAAGTTTTATTTTAAGTGTGTAATGTCAATTCAATTTTCTAAATTCTAGAGCTTTGGAACTCGGAGTGAATTGTCAATACTTGACTTTTTAACACAATTCATATTTTAGTGATTTCTGATATTGATAATCCAATTGCTGGATGGTACACCTAGATACTTTGGCCTGATGGAATATTCATAACGAAGCACCCAAAGCGTCAGCGACCTGCACCATCTGCAAGCCCAGCCCAGGGATCTCCCCAGGACCAACCTACTCCTTTTTCTTCACCAGAAATAGTTGAACTGGAGAAGATGCAGCAGAAGGAAGCGGAACTGCGAGCAAAATTTGTATATGAACTAATGCTTGGTAATTTTTAATTGTTTGCCTATCCAGTGTATTATCTTATTTCTGTACTTTAGAAGTGGGGAGGAAAAATATCTCTAAGATGTTAATCACTGTTAGAGAATCTTTTGCAGATAAGGCACCATCTCCTATTGTAGGTCTTGTCGGACACAAGGAATATGAAGTGTGTGCCAAGGACCTCTACTATTTCATTCAGGTGATTCTATTTATTTTCAATTTTCCCAAGAGCAAAAATTTACCCACCTATACATATTATTGTGTCTTGGCTCTATAAATCATATTAGGGTCCGTTTGATTGGAATGGTGGAAAATGGGTGGAAAGAAAATGAATTCTAGGGAAAGTATTTGCCTAGAACTTGTTTTCCAGGGAATTGTTAATTAGTGTGTTTGATTGATATAATTTTCCACCTGGAAAATTTTTGAAATTTTGGATCTTTATATTCACGTTTGGCTTTATTTCACATGAAAACTGTCCATTAAAGTGAATTTTTTTACAACTTGTTATGAAATTTGTTACCATTGCCAAAAAGTAAAAATAAAATAAAATAAAATTTCTCGAAAACTATTTTCCCCATTTTTTCATCAAAATTTAGTGTTCGTTTAGCTTCATTTTACATGGAAATTGTCAATTAAAGTGAAATTTTTTTTAACAATTGGCCATGAAATTTAGTTCAATTGCCCAAAAAAAGAAAAAAAAGGCAGAACATGGAATTCATTTTCCCAACTCAAGGAAAAGTGGGAGTTGACCATTCCAGGGGACATCTGTTCACCTTAACCTACAGGGCCGACGTTGTCACGTACGTTTAGCTTCGATTCGTGGGACTCTTGGATGGCAGACTCTCTCTTGGAAAACGAGATTTATCCTAGAAGGCAAGGTGCAACAAGTGTTGATTCGTTTGGCATTTTGGCAGATCAGTGTGACGGCTCTTAAACCCTGACCAGTGTGGGGCACATCCCGCGATTTACCTGATCTGCGTCTTGAGGGGCCAAGGCGTAGGCCCTAGGATTAATCGCCGAAAGTGTATACCTGAGTATCAAAAAAAAAAAAAAATTGGTCAATAAAAGGGTATTATAAATATCAATGACTATGATGGATGTCATGTTTTAAGATGTCAAACTTAATATAAACAAGAATATACATTTAGCATGATTGTAATTCACAATGCCATGTGTTCAACTTTTGTCCATACGTAAAACACAGAATTAAATGTTTATGTAGCCATTGAACTTTGCTATGTGTCACGGCTTTGCTATGGTACCTCACAATATTTCTCAATGGCAATTCAACTTTATTCAGTCCAACTCCATTGGCCACCGGATGGAATTCGTTAGTTAATTTGTCTAAGTGGATGACGATACTCTGATGTGGCCCGTTAAATGTTAAGTTAATTGATACGTCAACACCATGTTAGATGAATACAAACACGCCTTTACCACGTATTACAAATTGAAATGTAACTTTTATTCCTGAAGGCAAACTCGTTTCTATGGAAGTCAGATTGAAACCCACAAACCCTAAGTTGAACCGATTTTGCCCCAAACATTCGACCTGCATCACACCTATAGGTTCATGGATCCACTGACAGTTTACTGGGTTTCTTCCATTTTTTTTTTTTTTTTGCAGTTTTTATTCCAGATCTTCTTCCATTTTTCTTAGTGGGTTTATTCAATTGAGACTTTTAAAAACTTTTTGAGATTTAAAAAATTCAAGGGTATTCAATATAGACTTTTAGGGATTCTTTAAAAGTATAGGTGTATTCAACTGAAACTTTTATATACTTTTAAAAAGTTTCTAAAAGTCATGATATATTTAATTAAAACTTTTTAGAAGTCTCTATAAGTCTTCGTGTATTCAAATTTTTATGACCTTTAGAGACTTTTATAAAAGTGGTACTAACTTTTAAGCATAAAGTACTCAAATAATATCTCAAAATTTGTCTCTCATTAATCACAAGATTTGGGCGACTTTCAAAAAAAAAAAAAAAGTTTATATATATATATATATATATATATATAGATATATATATATAAGCCGTGATTTTTTTGGTTTATAACATGTTCTCAGAACAAATGTTTAAAACAGTTTTGAAATCTCATAGC
>CAIGRP010029013.1:0-29797 GCA_903798385.1 Fraxinus cuspidata | reverse complement strand
TGTGTGTGATTTCTGTTGGAAGTTGGTTTAAAAAGAGAGGAAAAAAAAATTGAAGTATGAGGTTATGAAGTGTGAAAAATAACTTTCGTGTCAATTTCGACCAAATTTTTGGACTTGATCCGATAGTCAAATTATGGAAATAAATAGACTAACTCATTTTAATCGTTGAGTAGATCGTCGTGGTATGTTTAGAATTTCAAAACCAATTCCGGATGAATGAGAAATTGTGGTCCAAAGTTGGAGGAAAAATCGAATTTTTTGCACTTAAGAAGCGACAATTTGGCATCAAGGGAGCGACATACTCTCTGCTTTTGGCGCTCGAGTGTCGCACGGGCGACAGACTAGCAACAACAAAGGCTGCAATCTTGGCAAAGATTACTGAGTTTTGGGACGTGTCTCTTCACTCACAACATTTCCTCCTCTTTAAATATGATCATTTGGACGTTCTTTAACCTATCCTAATCATTTGCAATCATAGAATAACATAAAAAACTATATTTCCTTAGTTGAAATCCTGCATAAAATCTATTTTCATTTCATTCGAAAGGAGTACAAAAGTTATAATTTTGGTTCGTTGATCTTGTGTTTTGGAGTTCTACAAATACGAGAAGGTAGTCGTTGTATCTCGAGAGTTGATTGCCACTATCCGTAGGTATCGTTGTGGGGCAAAATAGACTTAATGACAAAGAGTTCAACTTTTGCTTCAACTTTGAATTCATTTCCTTGGTGTTATTTTGTCCATTTTCATTGGCATTTTAATATCCATTTATGTGGTATTTATTATTCAATTTCTCATCGTTACTCTGTCCATTTCACAAACAACAATTTCATGGATGATTTTGTTGAGGATTCGATTGAGTATCCAGAATCTGAAAATATCTCTTACTTTACAAAGAATACTTAATAAATGGAAGGATTGTGAAGAAGTTGGGTCTCGCCGCCCCCCCCCCCCCCCCCACTAAGCAACCTAACATACGTAGCATTAGTCTTGCTATTAAAGAAAACATATACTCCATTACATCCAATTACATCTGCGTATATGTGAGAATTTCAAGTATCTGCAGTATTCTTTTATGACATTGAAAGATACAACGAAAACAATTTTGGCATGGTTGATAGGAAGGTCTCAGTAACAATAGAAACTATTAATAAAGAATTAAAGCTAAAACCCTCTAAATTTTGGATGATCTGTAAATTTCAAGACCTTTCATATTATTAGAGTTCAAAACAAAATTGGACTCATATTTGATGCAATAAAAGTGTGGACTAAAGATGGAGTAATGTATACTCGTCTTCTTTGTAGTGCTCTAGAAAATGGGGAAAAAGTGGCTTCATTTCTTCATTGCAAGTGCAATGAACATTAAATGAGTTGTCTACATTACGAATGAGGAAAATTTGTGTATTGAATCATTTTCACGAGTGTCCCAAAACTTTGGTTGCTCTATTTTTCATACTATGAAGGGAAAAATTGAAGCCAAAGCTGTCCACTTATTACAGTCTGCGTACCACATATTTTCAAATGTCAAAACTTTAGATGAAAACTTGAACTAATACATGAAAAAAATAATAATTATAATAATATATCCTTTTAGTTGAGCTGACAAAGCTAGCAAAAATGGATCTTTCTTCTTTTTGGTGGATGAGCATAATATGTACAGTACCTTTTCTTTTCTTCCGTCATTTTTTTATGTCTCACTATTTGTATGGCCTCAATATTCGTGCGTTTTCAGATATTTAAACACCAGGATTTGGTGATTATTGGTAAAAGACGGAATTACTTACTCTAAAAGACACCCTGAAAGTTTCATTGATTTTTCAGAAATAAGTAATAATTGATCTGTATATTTTCACTTTCTGAAGAGGTTTGTTATGCTTTTCCCAAATGTTTGCTTGTAAGCCCATGCCCACAAATATATATACATTATACACACAGATACCTGCACACACAAACATACATGTATGTATGTGGCACGAGATGCTCTTTTTCTTCTTTTTCATCAGAAGCAGTATTCAGAACTGACTTTTGGTTGTAATATATTTTTGATGCAGTTGCAGCTATGGAGAATGGTGGTAGCCCAAGTTTATTTCCTTATCACCGCTGCAAAACAATTCACCTGGTTTGAATAATTTTCTTCTGTAAATCTCTGTTTCGATCATCCTTAGAAATTTGAAGATTTTGCATCTTGGTTTGAAGGATACTCGAGGTTACCTTCTCTTGCTCACAATTTTGAAGGCTTTGTAGTCTTATATAACCATCTATTCAGGTGAGGCATGCTCAAGGAACCCACAATGTAGAAGGAGATAAGAACTACAAATCATATATGTCTCCTGAATATTTTGATGCAAATCTTACCCAACTGGGCTGGCAACAGGTGGGAGACAGCCAGTATTCTTTTGCACCTTACAGCTATTCCATCTACTTAACCTTCTAGATGACTTGTAACTTTTTTCTCCTGTATCAGGTTGATAATTTGCGTAAACATGTTCATGAAAGTGGGCTTCTCAAAAAGATTGAATTGGTTGTGACATCGCCTTTACTAAGGTAGTTATTTCAGTGTCGACTAATTGCCTCTCCATTGGATAACTTTTTAAAATTAAGAATGTGCATGTCTAGCGGTGCTTTCAAATTTATTTTCATTAGCTTGAAAAAGTCATCCCCTATACGGGAAATGCCACAAAACCCATCTCTATTTGAATATTGAGACACCACATTTTGGATGGGCTCATCTTATTTAAATTCCTGCTAGGCCTCATATTGCATGATGTTTCAATGGTGACATAAATAAGATAATATTACTATTAATACTGCTCTTATAGAACTTTCCACTGCAGTGCTGCATGTCTTGCTAAAGAATAGCATTGCAGACATGGGTCGAAGGTGTAGTAGGAGGGATTTTTGTTATTTGCTGTGATTGGTTTATGTTCCTTTTTCATGTGTCTTAGCCTTGCTGATGAGAAGAGAATTTGTCTCTCTAATGTACAAACTCCCTCGAAACTGCAAATTAGGAGTTGCAAGTGTGTTTCCACAAGTTTTGGTCTGTTGGACAGTGTAGAAATGAGAAGTACGTAATGAAAATGTTGCACACTGGTGGGAAAAATTTATAGTGGTGATGTCAAGTTTCTAGCCTCTTAGGATTTTGCCCAGCAAAACATATTTTTGTGCCCTGGGCTATATGCATTTCTAACCTTTTGAATTATACAACTATGCCCACATATATATTATCTTTTCTGTATTTTGAGTTTCTTTTTAAGTTTTTATTTTTCTTCCTTGTTATGATGTAGTACAATATCAAGAAATGCAACAGCTATGTTTATTACCAACAGAAAAGATATATATGGCGGAATGGCAAACATGTGTGACATCATATGTTCTTGCTATGAACAATGAATACTAGTAGTGCGAAATGTTGTCTCCAGTGCTTCCAATTGAAACAAGCAGACAATGCATACTCATAAATGCTCTACTCTTGAAAATATTACCCTTCCTTTTGCGAGAAGAGGTTTTTCCAAGTAGTGAAAAAGGCGGAATTTCTTTCTATTGAAAGTCACAGGTTTGCTTAGTAATAACTTCGGAAGTTCAACTCTTAGGAAAGTATATATGCACATTCATTGTCTTTCCACTACATATTGAACTGGGAATAAAAACTAATCATGTACTTCTATACGATAAACATAATATGGCTTTTTACATTAATTCCTTTGGTCGTAAATGTCTTGGAGGCAAACAATTGTTTCTGGATCTTTGGTGGTTTAATTTTCTCAGTGAACTTGTTCAGTTCAGGTTTCGGCAATATTTCAGATTATTCAATGTGTGAAATTACTTAAGATAAGCAAATGTAAAGGAGAAAAAAAGGATTCTTAGCACAACTTTCTTCTCTGTCTCCCTACCCACTTACCCAACATTCTACTAAGGTCAGTGTAGGTGTATGTGAACCCAGCGACAAAGGGATATCTTATATGACTTTTACCGAGGCCTCTCGGAGTCAACTCAAGAATATCAATTCGACTCAACATATAGCAACATAGTAGTTTGAAGTCATCTCAAGAAAATACACAACCGTGCAAAATAAATAATTAGATATGTTTCAGTTGAACTAACTTGCATATTACTCCCTTCCCCTATCCATCTGTAACCCTAGATCTAGGTTGTGCACTAGCACTTTACTCATTAATCAAAAGTCAGACTCGTGTAGTGAAGCTGGTTTTTTTACTTGATGATGATAGATAAGTCTAGAAATTCATTTCAGCCAATTGAACTATTGCTAAATGTTAGTTGTGTCGGTTCTCCTTCCTCAGAAAAGTGATATTATGATGTTCTCACAGGACTATGCAAACAGCTGTTGGGGTATTTGGTGGTGGTGACTATACAGATAGGATGGATATACTACCACTGATGGTGGCAAATGCTGGAAATAGTGAGCGTGCTGCAATTTCAAGTCTTAATTGCCCACTTATCCTGGCAGTGGAACTATGCCGCGAGCATTTGGTAGGTCTGAATGAGAACACTCGCACATTTGACTTTCATCCTTTTTTGTCAAAAGGGCATATACCCACTCTTCACTGCTTTCGGTGTTTTTCTGTTAATAGTATTAGGACAAAATGAATACTTTGTAAGTGCACCGTTCCTTCTCTCTCTCTCTCTCTCAAAGAAAAGGATTATTTAAGGTAGTGAGTCTGACCTTTTATAGGATCTAGCAAACTAGAATCTTGCATAAGACACAATTGCGTTATTACCAGCTATAGTGTAGTCTGTTAAGAATTGTGTAAACAAAATTGTGGAAATGATTATATTGTTTGAAACTTGGGAATTTGCAATATCCTGAGGTGAATCTCAGCCTGTAAAAATAATTGTAGGAAGTATGAATATTTTGTCTGAGTAACTGAGGATTTAATCATAGTTGCTTATTCGTGTTTGGGATTTTCAAACAAAAATTACATGTTTTTTTTCCTTGTGTTTTTTCCCTGTTGTCTACTTTATTTTCTCTCTTCCTCTGGAAATGTGTTTGCTTTAGGATATGCGAAAATGCAATGAGAACATGATTGTCAAATTGCTCGTTTGCTGAATTACTTTATACTGGATTGTAGAATTCTGGGAGACGTTTTTGCTTACAGATTATGATACGTCACCGAAGTTTACATCTTTCTTCTTTTACAATAAAATCGAAAAATTATCTGGTAAGAGTTAAATGTTCTACTGGGGTCCAATACTCACGTTTGAAGCCCTTCTTCAAAAATGGTGGTTGTAGGGTATCCATCCTTGTGACAAGAGGAGAAGCATCAGTGAATATCAATGTCTTTTTCCTGCAATTGATTTTTCACTGGCAAGTACTTTGAATCTCTTACAAGTAATTGAAGTACTTATAGACGTGTTAAACACCAGTCATTAGTCGATGGCCATACATCTGTAATAACTCTTGAATTTCTTTCAGATAGAGAATGATGAGGATGCTTTATGGAAGGCTGATGTCAGAGAGACCAAGGAGGAACTTGCAGCTAGAGGAATGAACTTTATGATATGGTGAATTTTTATTATTATTTTTTGTTTCCATAGATGATAAAAGCTATTTAGCCCTTGTTTGACCCCCATTATAATGAGATTTTTGGAAATAATGTATTTTGAAATAGTAATTTTTGGGAGAATGTGTGGTTAAAAAAAAACGATTTTTTTTTATTTACATCTAATATTGTTTTATTGGAGAACGTGTGGTTAAAAAGAAGTGTGGGGGAAAAATGTATTAAAATTTTAATGGGGGTTAAACATGGACTTATTGTATTGTGATTATTAAGTTTTAAAAAGAATTCTTTTGTAATAAGATGATGGCAACCCCCCTCCCCTTGGAAAAAAATAGATGGGAAAAGAAATAAGGTAAGGTCAAAGAAAGAATCAAATGAGCATATATTACTTTGTGAATGGATTCATGCCACTGCTTCGGATCTTGCATTAAGAAAAATGAGCATTTTTCTCTCCGAATCTTCTTATGTGAATACCACGAGATCTTGTGCTTGAACCTCTCTCCATAACCAATTACATGAATGAACTCAGTTCTCTCTTTTTGTGTAAAAAGTGTTCCTTTTGATTTGGCAGCATAAAAGTTGAGTATTTCTCAAGGTTTAAGACCCTTGAGCACATTGGAACTAAATATTTATTATCGAAGGATGCATCTGTCCTCTGATTCCTGCTTCTTTTGATAAATGTAGACTTGTAGATTGATACATACATGCACATAAACTTCACACCCTTGTCGATGATTGTTTGATTAGATTCTTGCAGTTTGATCTTTATTAGGATTTAGAAGTTTGAATTACATCGTGATCTTCTAACAAAATATTTCTATTTATACAGGTTATTATCAAGGAAAGAGAAGGAGATTGCTGTAGTTACACACAGTGGATTCCTGTATCATACACTTGCTGCATTTGGCAATGACTGCCATCCCCTGGTGAAGCAAGAAATATCCAAGCAGTAAGTAATGAAACTACTGTAACTTATCGAAATCACCGCTTACCCTGCTACTTTAATGTATAGACAGAGTGTCTGTCATATGGGTTCTTATGTTAGAGCTGTTTCAGACAAAGTCACAACACTTCAGTTCTTGTCTATCTGAGTTTTATAAGATAAGACCTTTATACTAATTTACTAAAGGAAAGCAGAAAAGATCGAGAATCTGAAGGATTGTTTGTTCCCATTTGTGCAAGCTCTAGGCACTGCCCATGTTTAACCTTCTAACTTATGAAGTTCATGAAATCTAGAGCTGATTTGGGGAAGATGAATTAGCACATCATAAAGACTAGATTTCGTCATTTCTCATGCAGAGTCCAAGAGAAACTCTTCTTAGGTGATGTTGCAATAGTTCATGCCTTACAGCTCGATTATTTCTCGAGTCTTCCAGCTGAGTGGATTCTTCATCAACAGATCCTAACAATTGGGATTTTCCATTTAGAGATCTGAGATGTGTGTGTGTAAACAGTATGGGCAATGAATTCAATGACCTCAATTTATTCTATTTTCTATGCTACATAATAAAGCGGCTTTCTTGCTCGGTGGTCTGTGTTCAGTCGCTATAGTCATTCTGGTTCCCTGATTCATCTCATATTCTTTGCAAAAACACTAAAACAGATTAAAAATGTTATCAAGTTTATTTGTAGTCGCCAAGAGTGCAGAATGACCTTTCATAATATGCCTTTTGCAGTTTTGCCAACTGTGAGCTCCGTTCGCTGATCATTGTGGATAAAAGGTAAACCTCAACACCTCAAACCTGCCATTTCCTACAGTTACGGTTTCATGATTTTTATCCCTATTGCTCGGTAATTTAATAATTGATTCCTTATTCTTTCCAGCATGATGGGGTTGGATATCCCAGCAACAAATTATCCGGGAAACATCCCATCTGGCCGAGATTTGCCTAGTGAAGTTGCGGATGAGAAGAATCAGGAGAAAGAAAGGCACAAGTGAGCAACGGGACCTAGCATGTCGTTGCTAGAACTAGAATCCCATATTTCTTCTCAAAAATCTTCTAATTGTTCCAGAGCAACTAGGTGAGATGAACCAAACTATAATTGCACAATTATGTTCATAATTATTACCTAGCAAGAGAGTAATAGAGATTTATGCCCTTTCTTGGATGTTCTGTCTAATGAGCCATTTGCAGAGCTTTGCGGAAGGTAGGCAGTGGCACTACAATTATAAAAATACATCTTATCAGATATCAATTGCCTGATCCTTCCAATTTTTAAGGGTCAATCACTGAATATTGCTTTCAAATGTAAACAGAGATACTATCTCCCTGTTCATTAGACTGAGAACACACCAAGATTTCTTGATCTGCTGGCGAACTTGTCCCAATTTCAAGAATTCAGATTGAATTGATAATTACAGGTTCTATTGTTTCAATAGTATCATCTGTAAATCTAAACTGGCTTACAAAAGTACATTGCACACCTGCAAGTCTTCTCAACGGATCAATGTTCTTAATACAAAACGAGATTATTATATAGCATCTTATACGTATTTTAAGAGCATTAGTTTTGGATTAAAAATTAGATCAAACCAGGGGTGTAAAGCGATTAAAAAAAATGAAAAAATTGGCACGTGCCATCAATTCCTTGCTCAATATGATTCTCGTCACCCCAACCGACTTTATTAAGCCAGCAATTATATAGAAGAAAGAGGGAAAAAAAATGTACGTAGATAGCAGAATACGTCTTTTCTGAGTTGTTGATTTAACATAAAGTGAGCAAACCTTTGGAATGATTGAAAAAGAAACTGGATTTATGTAATAGAATTATTGACACCAAATTTTCATCATGTTGGGATGCTCCAACACATCCTACAGAAGTCAAAATAAGCGACCATTTGGTGGACGAGAAGCAATGGTTGTTTCCTTAATTTCCTTTTAAGATGTCATAAAATTGCAATGGCTTTTTCTTTGGTGATGCACATAGTTCCTGAAATACAGAGACCATCTCTGAATACGGTATCGAACATAAGGAAATTCGAAAAAGTTTATCAAAAAGGATTCATTTAAGACAGATTTCACTCCACCGTGTTTTTAAAGTGGAAGAGAAACAATACCTCAATGGCAGCAGCCAAACGTAATATTGTAGCTTCACACCATGGACGGCCTATGAGTTGTAAGCCGATAGGAAGTCCTTGGTTATCGTATCCAACCTGAGCATTTCATATTTGAAGCAAAATGGGGAAACACAGATAATTAGTTGACAATAATACTAAAACTGTCACTTACATGAGGACCTTTATACCATCGAGGCAAGATTGGTATGTAGTGTTTGACTGAATTTTGATTTGCTATACAGTCAAGGTACTTGTTTAGAACAAGTAATAAATAGATGGAACTTATAGGACGAGAAAATAGTCCCCGATTTATTTAATATCAACATATAAAGAGTCGAACTTCATAAAGCATAATATGGCTACTGTTATTCTTTGGCCTACTGGATAAAGTTATAACGTATTGCTTGCAAGATCTTTGGCTACATTCAACAAGAACTGCATTAAATATCATAACTCAGCTAGAAAGGATCAATTCCTTTGTCCCAAAAATTATCCTAGTTGTGCTAATAAACCATATGTTTAGCACTATACCCGCAAGATTTTCATCTTTCTTGTTTGCTTGATATAATTAAGCAAAACGAATTAGGAAAATGACTTTAAAATTACCCAGTTTTTTAACCTGTGTTCAATTCCTAAATATAACGAATGTGCATGTTAGTCGAGCATCAGATTAAATATATCCATTTCTTATCAAAGACTGGGCATTGGGAAAAACCAAAGAAGATGAAGGTCTTCCCTTACCGGGACAGAGATGGCAGGAAGTCCAAGAAGATTTGCAGTCACAATGAATCGCATTAGATTTCCTGAAAAAGGAAAAAATTCATTAATATCCTATATTTTACAACGTAATAAGCTGCTCCAGTATTTGTTTTGAGTGACAATGACACATGGGTCCTATACCAATTTTTGCTGTTTCGTTGTTTAATAGAAAAGGTGACACATGGGTCCTATACCAATTCTGGAATGAAAGAGGGGATATCTCTTACAACTCCGATGGAAACTAGTAATAGTTTCATATTCATTTACTGTATTACTTGCACGACACAATGAAGGCACTAATCAATATTACATTAGAAAAAGTAATGGAGAAACCAAACCTGTAATTTGCAAATCTGTCTCCCCTGATTTAAGGGCATTTGAAGGTATTAGCGGAGCTGTCACGCTGATGAGAAGAAGGCATAATACTTCAGCACAAGTTTATGAAAAAAGGTCAAAAATAAAAATCCCGTTTAGGAAAAAAATCTCATTCCTATACAAACACGCCATACAAGTATTTTGGAAAAAAAATTGAATTACAACACTGCGTGCATATAATCAACAAGCATTTCACTGGAATCACTGGACCAGTTGCAACCTCAATAAGCAAGCCGGCTTAGCCTAATATAAAGATGATTTAACTATATATATTCAAGCAAACATCCGTAGAAATGTATATTGTTTCTTATTCTCTTGAACAGCATATACATGTACAAGAAATTCCCTAAATCTAAAAGTTCGAACGAAGAGCATGTTTGGGAAGTGTTTATAAATGGTTTAAGTTATTAATAAATAGAAATAAATTGTGAATAAGTAGGTAGTACTTGTAGATTCCCGAAATGCGTGGATAAAAAAGTGGCTTGAGTGTTTATAAACAGTTCATAAACATGAGCCAAACATGAGCACATATCAATACACTGGTGACAACTTCCTTCGAGAGCTCCTATACCCCAATTCGGAAAGAGAAAAAGGGAAATAAGAAGTATGTAGGATAAAAGAAACACAATACAAAAACTGTATATGTGGATATGTGAAAGACTCGGGCTAATCTTAAAATCACTGAAAGTCAGCAAGCGAAGGATGCATGGCTGTGGGAACATGCAGGAGCAAAAACACATACATGTGAATGTCTCGGAAATGGCTGTCAATTGGAATAGACAGTGTTTAAACAGAGTATAAAGTCATAAACTAGCAACTAAGTTTATCATACCCAGTGGTAGGAGTGACAATGACATCCACATTCTTAAAAATCTCCATATGGAAGTACATTATCCTTCTCCTACAATAAGAAGATGAAAATAAATATTAATACAATTTATAATGGCATTTACATAAAAGCATGATTGTGCAAGTCTTAATAAACTTATTCATTCTTGGTCATGGATCAGAAAATATTTAAATACATAGTATAATGTACTCTTTCTCAAGCAATATTAAGACACGAGATTTAAGTTTATATGGACAATATTTTGGCTACCTAAGGCATTGAGCAGCAACATAGTCTGATGCAGTGAATGAACGAAAAAGTGCAAGATTTGTCAGAGTGTCACATGTAAACTTCTTCGCATTTCTACATAAAAAAGAAAGAAGAGAAAATGAAATTCAAATAATCAAAGCCTAGATTCTTCATTAAAAAAAAAAAAAAGAAAACTACAATCAATATGGAATTTTCTGAGCATGCATTCTTAAAGGCTGACTTGCATACTGATAAATCCCAAAGGTAAAATGATCATACCCATCTTCAACTTCAGGATTCAGTCCAGATAGCGATTCAGAACCAATTGAAACAAGGTGAGCTGTGCGCATCTCACGAAGCTCTGGTATAACAATCTCCACTGTCTTTTACAGAAATTGGAAAGGAACTTAAAGCAGGAACTCATATTATCTAAATCCCCTTTCATTCTTATAATAGTAAACAAGAAACGTTTCTTAGATTTGACAAGCATGAATATTCAATTTCATCAGGCATGAAATTGGGGCAGTTGACTTACTTTGCACCCATATGTTTCTGAGAAACGATTGAGAACGTCCTCACACTTCTCAGAAATATCAGTTGAGAATACATCATTAAACCACTGCAGGAGAAAGATCACTTGTTCATGAAGTGATATTCAGGAGTCACATATTAATGAAATCTTTATCTTTAGCAAAGAGGGTATTGTGGTCACCTCTGTGTACTTCCCTAATCGAATTGATTCCAGATTACTTGAACTGTCATGTGAAGATAAATCGGGCAGACAAGGGAGGGACTGCAGAAGAATAAAGAGGTAAACTTCCTATATTTTTTGAGACTTTTTGAAGTGATCAACACCTATCTGAATCATCTTGACAATGCAATTCAGTCTTGAGAGGACTTGAAATAGCTAACAATCAAATACTAGAGCTAAAAATTCAGAAATCTGAAAGGGGAGAAAAACCAAGGAAGTCAGGTGATTACTGGTTTCAAAGCGATTGTATCATCAATAGAGGATCCCAAAATTGCTGCATACCTGAAAAGTCATCGATAATTATTTAGGAAACCTCAGCTTCCCAATAAATAACAGCTGGGTTCAACAAAGCATTCATCATTTTGAATAAACAAAGCTAGTAAAATTGGTATTTGAAGGAGAAAAGCTGTGCAAGAACAGAGACTGAGATGATTGAATATTATTCAGAAACATGCAAGAATGAAAGATGTCCAAATTTCTAGTCTGATATTGCACTTGGTATGTTATGTTAAAGTGCGTCCTGCAGTCCACACCTGACCAAATTGAACCAAACTGGAACAAGAATTCTTTTCTATATTTCTTGATAATTAAATATCCCTACTTACATCCTTTTATAATACAAATAATGAAATAGTAAAAAGGAAAAACAATCTCCTAATTTAAGAGAATAATTACAACCTATAAAACTATCAATTTATACTAACTATAGAAAGATTTTGATATCTTTCCATAATTCACGATTTCTTACACTCCCCCTCAAGTTGAACTGTAGATATTGATCATAGCCAACTTGCAGATGAAGTCGTTAAAGTTTTGTTGAGACAATCCAGTAAGGATATTTGCCTTTTGTTCACTTGAAGGGACATAAACCATACAAATGACTCCGTCTTCAACCTTTTCTTTGATGAAATGTCTATCGATTTCCACATGTTTTGTTCGATAATGCTGGACTGAGTTGAGTGAAATGTCGATGGTTGCCTTATTATCACAATAGAGTTTCATTACTAATTTCATTCCAATCTTCAATTTCTCCAAGAGTTTCTTTAACCATAGTCCTTCACATATCCCTCGTGCAACTACTTTGAATTCTGTTTTTTACTTCTCCAATTTACCAGATTTCCCCATACAAAGGTACAGTAACCTAACATTGATCTCCAATCTTCTATTGACCCGGCCCAATCAACATTTGTAAATATTTTTACTTCTTTCTTTTCACTCTTCTTAAGGAATAATCCCTTCCCTGAGGAGCCTTTTAGATACCCGAGAATTTTGTATATTGCTTCTAGGTGAGTTTCAAGTGCATGTATTAACTTACTACATTGACCGCAAAAGCAATGTCTGGTATAGTGTGTGATAGGTTGACTAACTTAACAACCAATTGTTGGTATCTATCTTTTTCAACTGGTTCCCTCGTTCCATCTGTCGTTTTTCCCTTAATCTATAGGTATGTCGCTTAGTTTGCAACCAAGCATGTGAGTTTCAATCAACAGGTCAAGGATGTATTTCCGTTGTGATACACTGATACCCTTTTTTGATCTTACAACCTCAAACCCCAAGGCGTTTCGCATTTGTCCTAGGTCTTTTACTTCAAATTCGGAGGCTAAGCTTTTCTTTAATCTGTCCATCTCGGTTATATTGTCTCTAGGGAAGATTATATCGTCTATATATACATTCGAATTGTTATTTTCTCTTCTTGAGATTGTTGAAAAGACATGGTATGATTTGACTGCCACTGCTCATATCCTCAATTCCTTAAAACCTTTGCAAATCTGTCAAACCAGACTCATGGTGATTGCTTAAGACCATATAAAGATTTTTTGAGTTTGCATACCCAATCTTCTTCATTCCTATTACTGAACCTTGGTGGTATTCCCATGAAGACTTCCTCTTCCAATTCTCCATTCAAAAATGCATTTTTAATATCCAATTGCTGGAAAGACTAATCCAAATTGGCTGCTAGAGATGGGAGAACTTGAATCGTATTCAGTTTTGCCACCGATGCAAATGTCTCCATGTAGCCAATATCATAAGTCTATGTGTATCCTTTGGCTACCAGACGAGGTTTATAGCGTTCTATTGTCCCATCAACTTTATACTTCACATTAAAGACCCATTTGCAGCCAGCTGGTCTCTTACCGTTTGGTAATTTCACCATATCCCAAGTTTCATTTTTTTCTAAGGCTCGCATTTTTTCATTACCGCTTCTCTCCATTTAGGAACTTCCAAGGCCTCCTGAATGTTCCTTGGGATTTACGAATTGTCAAGGTTAGTAGTAAAAGTACGAAATTTTGTAGATAGAATTTGATAAGACACAAATTTAGAGAAACATTTAAGAGTACATGACCGAGTTTGTTTTCTAAGAGCGACAGGTAAATCGTTACTTGGAGATCCAGATTTATCGGATAGGATTTCATTAGGCCCCATCACCTGTTCTGACTCTTTTGGTGCCGCAGGTGCGAGGTTTCCCTTGTACTTTGAATTTGGACTCCTTAAGTAAACTAGCATCTCCTTGTCATTTATTTTTCTGCATCTCCCCATATACAAGTTTCCTTCTGTAGATGACATAGTAGATGTGACCTGTTCAGTATATGTTGGTTCAAAAGGGGAGATATCAAAGTTGAAAAACTCTTCAAATGATCGATCTTCACTCAGATTCTCCCCCTCAAAAGGGTTCTTGAAGTAGAATTTTTTTCAAAGATGGTGACATCGAGGCTAACAAATAACCTTTTTGTTGATGGATCATAGCATTTATATCCGTTCTGAGTAGGTGAGTATCCAATGAACACACATTTAAGTGCACGGGGGTCTAGTTTATTTCGATGATGAGAGTGAATATGAGTAAAGGAAATGCATCAAAACACTTTCAGAGGTAGGTTAGAGTTAAGACAGGAGATAGGGAAGTGTGTTTGGTAGAGAGGTGAGTCGAAGGATAGGGTACGACTAGGCATTTTATTGATTAGATATGTGGTTGTTAGAATGGCATCACCCCAAAATAGTTTTTGCATATTTGCAGTGAACATTAAAGCATGGACAACATCAAGAATGTGTCTATTTTTTCGCTCTGTGATCCCATTTTTTTAAGGGGCATTGACACAAGAAGCTTGGTAGACTATCCCATGTTTCTGTAAATCAACTCTTAATGTAGTATTGTAGTATTCAGTGCCGTTATCTATGCGAAGTATTTGGATTTTTGTTTGAAATTATGTTTGAATCATTGAAAAACTGATAAACACGAAGCGGACTTCATATTTTCTTTTAGTAGGTAGACTCAACAGACTCAAGTATAATTATCTACAAATGTGATAAACCGTCTTGTGTGAGTTCGATTAGGGGTTCGAGAAGGTCCCCATAAGTCACCGTGTATCATAGTGAAAGGTTTAGATGGTTTGTATATAGAGTTTGGATAAAAAGCACGCTGATTTTTTGTAAGTTCACAATTTTCACACTAAAAATCAATTGAAGTTTTATTCGAAAACATTGAAGGTATTACATGTCTAAGTACTGAAAATTTGGGTGGCCTAGTCTATAATGCCATAACAGAATTTCACTATCCCTAGAGACAGATGCAGACCCAAGTTGCAATTTGACGTTGTTTAAACACATCAACCTCCTCAAAGTAGTATTGACCCTCACACTCTTTAGCATTGCCAATTGTCTCCCCGATGAAGGTCCTGAAAAATACAGTAAAATGGAAGAAATTTAGTAGAGTAAGTGGATTCTTTAGTTAGCTTGCCAATGGACAATAGATTACAAGACAAATTTGGAACATGTAAGACAAATTCGAGTGTTATAGAGCTAGAGATCTTAATACTCCATTTTCCTGCAATAGATGAGAGGGAGCCATCTACAATTTTGATTTCAACATTGCCAGTACAAGTTGAATATGAAGGATAAAAATGTACGCATTTGTCATGTGATCGGACGCTCCCGAGTCCATAATCCGGGGGATTTTAGATTTTGAAGTTGTACATAAGGCTCCCAAGAAATGACCTTTATGGGCTAGGGAGCTTGAAGGACCATTAGGAGCGGGCTAATCGGAAGCTTGGAGACCGGAGAAAATTTGGTAGAGTTGCTCCAATTGTTCGGGGTTGAATGCACCATTTTGAGTAGGATTAATTTTTGCCTCAGCTTGATATCCCCGACTCCTAGTGCTCTGTCTTAGCTTCCAATCAATGGGTTTTCTATGTAAGTCCCAACATGTATCTTTGTGTCCCGGCTTATGATAATGATCACACTAGGGTCGACCACGTTGTTGTTGTTGGCCAGACCCATTTATTGTTTCCTTAGATGACATACCCATGGCTTTAAGCCTATTATTTTTCAACCCAATACCTTTTCCACGTAACGGTCTAGTGAGCAAATTGCAAGGGTGGAAATTTTGCTTGCCGCTTCAAGTAGCCCGTGGCTCAACCTGGGAAAGCCGGCCCAAGCCCGAGTCGACTCGTGTCAACAGCTATTTTGGCCCGTGATGAGCCGGACCTTAAAAAAAAATCGGGCAGTTGCTTTTATTTAAAAAAAAAAATGTAAAACAAACCCAGGCAGCTACTGACACGCTGCATTTGCAGGCAGCTAGCTGCTGCCTACTTTTATAAAATAAAATTCGTGAGTCGGCACGGCTCGTCTCGAGCTGAAAGCACTGGTTGAGCCTAATTTTTTCGGCCGAGCAAAAGCTCGACTCGTGCCAAAAAAAACTCGAACCGTTTTTACTCGAGCCGAGCTTGAGCCTCAAGTTTCGGCTAGACTCGACTCGCCTCGTTGACATTCCTAATTTAAATGTTGGCCCATATTTCCCACCAATCTCAAGCACATTTCCTTTCATTAGAAGAGGGGACACTTCACTTAGCCCGTGAGATCCTTCAGCTAGCATAATCAGACGTCGTGCTTCCTCTCTTTGAACCTCCGAGAAGACCTCACGAAGATATGACAGTGCTCGCTGGCCAAGGGTTCGGCCTCTAACGTTATCCAAGTCTCGATTTAATCCAACCAAAAAGTCATAAACTTTCATTCTCAATCCTCTTATTATATCGGACACTGTCATCTACGCAGCTCCATTCTTCGTAGCTGCTGAGGCCAAGTTTTTGCCAAGTGGTGTCATCTCCATAAAATAGTAACATCTCTAGTCCCCTGCTTCATTTGCCACAATCGTTGATTTCGATAAATATGTGATGAATTTTCGAGTCCGAATATGTTTCTTTCACATGGTTTCATGGAGTTCACTAACCAAGCGGCGACCATAGAATTTTCTGATTTCTGCCTTTACAGCAGTGCAGCATCAATTGGTTTCTTTGTTTCGCATGTAATGTACCCTAGTTTCCCTTTTCCATCAATCACCAATATTATTGATTAGGCACATTCAAGAAAAAAATTTCCGTTTAATTTTCGGCTGTAAGCTTAAAAGAGTTCTCGAAACCATGAGAACCATTTGTGCAGTTAACCTCTGTTTCTGCTGGAGGGGTGTCGAAGGTGACTGGAGCTGTTGATGGGGAATTCCGCCATAGGTTGCTATGTTTAGACAATCCTAGGCTCTGATACCATGAACAAAACTAGAACAAGAATTCTTTTCTATATTTCTTGATAATTAAACATCCCTACTTACATCCTATTATAATACAATAATGGAAATAAAAAGGGAAAACCAATCTCCTAATTTAAGAGAATAATTAGTCTATAAAACTATCAATTTATACTAACTATATCTTTCCATAACTCACGATTTCCTACACAAATAAAACTGCCGTTTGGACAAATAGCCAGTTGATCATTAATTCGTCTCAAAGAAATTAACTATCCACTTGTGAGCCCACATCCAACTTTGAACGCTTAGTGGAGAAGTTAAAACCATTTTGGTCAAGAAACTGGAGGCTTTCCACCAATTGAGTGGCACCAGTATGGATGACTGACACAAAAGCAATTGCCAGCTGTATGTTTTCAAGGAATGCTTATAGGTGCCTTGGGATGGAATTGGGTTCCTAGTAACTTTCTTCCAGATAAAGGATACTGGAGACTTGTGGCTCTCAAATATCAGATTGTAACTAGATTCCCACTCATTGAGCCACTAGTGTCCATTCATTGCAAGAAGGCCAGAGAAATTATTCTGATGGAAAGGGAAACCACTTGAAAAATTATTTGCTTGGGTACACTGGGGAGATAGGCTGATAACAATATAGTGATGCTATCAGATTTCTCTTACTTAAAGTTTCGTGTTTTAAAAGAAAAGCAGGTGAACCAATAAATTGGAGGAAAATATTAGCATAAATTCTAAAGTACAGAAAGACATTTTCCAAATTTAAGTTGTTGACTTCAAAAATTATGAGTTCAAGATAAAAATGGAAAAAGAATTATATTTAAGAATTTTTTCTTGGAAATCCTTTTTTTTTCTTAAATTTCCTTTTTCCCTTATCCTCTTAAAAATAAAAAATACAACCTGCAAAATTAAAATCGTGAAGAAGTACATCTATTAGTGTTATGATGTAGCATCTACACAGAGTAAACTCATCTTCTGAACTTTTATGATAAACAGAGTAAGTTCAAAATATAGTCAATGGTCTATTTGATATTCTATTCAACAAAGGATACACACACGTGAATGTATCAGATTGTATGTATAAGAATATCGCAGGCACAATTACTTACACCAGCATTGCATCCTCAACTGTTGATGTGATAGCTCCAATAATCTCTACAGTCCCTGAGTCACATAGAGATCTGAAAAACAACATTCAGAAGACTCAAAAAGTGAAGTGCCAGAATACGAGTCCCTAATACTTGAGTGTTCTACCAAAGATCTTCTGTAAGGAACTGGAAAAGGAGAAAAACGTTTACGAGTTTTCTCACATGAAATGGTTTTGAAAATGCTAACATATGTTTAAATGACAAACACACAACATCTGCAAGAACAAGTTACAACTTGAGTACTTTCTAAGACTCATGCTTACACGAGGTAGAGAAAGTTATCATAACTTCACAAAAACAAATAAGTGATATAATACATGCGCAGCCTCCCAATATTAAGAACTCTAGTAAAGGGATACAAGCTTTTGTAGTTTGTCTTTTTAACTATGAAGAGAAACAATATAATCATAAACTTTTGAATGACATTGTGCGGGAGAGTGAGACTACGTTTCTGGAGAAACTCAGGGATGTGATAAACATAATTTTCTTGTCCTTTGATTATTAGTACTGGGGGTAGTAAATAAGACTATTAGAAGAGTGAAAAAGGTGAGTAAGAAGGTGAGAAGGTGGGTTGCATCATGCTATTTTTGTAAGCAATCACAGTATTTTCTGAGCTAGGAACAACAAAGGGACATATTCGGTGGGAGGTTCATGAGCTCACCCTGTCATATCAGTCCGTCCATATGTTGATTTCAAGCCCACTACACCACATAGGGAGGAAGGAATACGAATGGAACCTGTACTTTTCGAGTTACAACTGAATTAATAATTACAAGGATTTCATGAAAAGCTGAGAAACAGATCAGAAGCTTGATGTTTCACAAATGTACAACCTCCACCATCTGTTCCTAATGCAGCTGAACACAGTCCAGAAGATACAATTGCTGCGGGGCCTGATGATGATCCACCTGTATACCGTTTAGGATCATGTGGATTTCTTGCTGTCCTGTTTACAGAGAAAATAATTTAGACATAAAAATTGAATGCTGGGTCCCCAGATCTAGTTCAAGAATGAAGGTGGTTAGAGGAAATTGAAAGATCTTTCAAAGTATAAGCATGGAGAAGTTAATGGTCTAAAAAAATTTTCAAGTCATAATCTATCACCTTCAAAAAAAAGGTCATAATCCACCATTCAAGGGTGGTTTAATGTACATTTGATTCTTAGTCACCACACTTAGATTGAAATCGAAAGCGCAGAGAGAGGGAGTTAACAATATATGAAAACAAACTTACAGTGAACTCATCACAAGTTGACATGTCATCACTTCTAAGAAAGGCATATGATACTGAAATGCCAGTGCACAAGAAAAATGGGAGGCTTCAACGGCAATAAAAAATGTAATGCCAGATTGTAACATGCACTAAAAGTTACTTTTCTAGAAGGAGAAGGAAATTTCAAAGTGAGCACGACAACGGTTAAAGTGAACAATGCAAAGCACGTGTGTTCCTGCCCTCAATATCTAACGCTTTCCATGTACAGTTTGCTCTAGAAAAGTTATAAATATATGTAAGCGTGCATACGGTTTATATGTATATGCGTACATACGTATAAGTAATATAAAATAATGCCAGGATTACTTTCGAATGGTATCTCACCAAGCTAAAAAAAGGTCGTGAAGTCTCTGTTAAATAAAAATTACCAATCCAAATGACAATAGGTTAGCATATAAGACATGGGGTTAAAAAGTAATACAAAACAGTCACAATTGATTGATGGAGATTTCATTCCTAGTGGTGTAGTATTTTCTTCCTAATGGTGAAGATTACAACTCCAATGTACTTATTTTAGACGTGAATTTAGAAAGATAATATTATTTTAGTTTCTTACAAGAATTACAAGTTAGGAAAGTATATAGTATTTATCTTGTAACACTTATTGGCAGTTTCCAACTTATAATTTTAGTTAATTTATGTTTTTGTTCTTATAACCATGACTGCTATTTTTAATATTGACTTTGATTTGTGAAAGTGATGATATTGAAACTTCTCCCTAAATTTATCTTTCTAATTCTCCAGTTCTCTCTTCTCTCTTCTTTATTGTTTCTTTTTCTTTACTGTTCTATGTTAAGGATGCTATCAGGAAGAAGATACAACATTATGTATGGGATTGCTCTTATACAGCTCCATATATTGAAATTAGATATTAATTAGAAAGATCCACAACCAGTATGAACTCAAAATAAACAACTAGTATTGTGAAAAATAATTTATGGACTCCATACTACAGCTTCGCAGTTTCTCAACAACTAGCTAACTTGGATAATCTATCTTGGATGGAAGTACCTAATGTGAGCCTGAAATAGCGTTGATCAGGCCTTCACACCATTTTAATGGTTATTTATTTATCACTAGTGAAGCTTTAGAACATAGATCATCTCAATTCATGCTAGTTGCTATGCATAACATACCCATAATTTGGATTATTTCCTGTCGTGCCTAGTCCCAATTCATGCATATTTGCCTTTCCTACTAATATCACACCACAACTACGTAATCTTGACACGGAAACTGCATCCTCCTCAACAGGGAGAATCTCATGAAAGAAGGTTGTTCCACCTGTTCGTCATAAAGCACTCACTAAATTTCAATGATTGCTTAGCCTCCGTTTGGCAAAATTCTATATCATTTGTAAATGGTCAATATTATTTACAACCACGCATTTCAATAGCTTTACAATTACTATCCACTACTCATTTCAATCTATTTATAAATTAAATCATTTATAAAATCTTCCCAAACGGAGGCTTAATATCATGATTCACAAATGAACATTGAAATAAGTAACTTTTGAGGGATGAGGATCGCAATCGATATCATCCTTAATTGCCACAAAAATCCCATCCAAAATTGATAATGGTTTTCCTGCACAGTTCAGTCGGTCAGACAGTAAGATTCAATCTTTGTGCTAATACCAGCCTACTAAACATGTACATGTACATGTTAAAGACTAAATTTAAATAAGTCTATTTCCCTCTCTAGCAGCTTATCTTTTATATGAGATGGTTCACCGTGGTATTTGAGTTGGCAAAGTTCCTAGGTCAAAGCCTTTCCGCCACCCATTTGTGAAAGTTGTGGTTAAATAAACGAATGTATCCATCTCTCACAACTTAAGCTTTAAGATGAGGTGGTTCAACATAGAGAACAATTGGATATGATGTATGAAGGTTCATAGACGATACATCAGCTACCAAATACACATAACTGTTACCTTCTTCAAACCTTTGTATGGAAACTGCAGCTTGCTTTCTTATATGCTCAGGGTCACAAGAAATCAGCAGTGGTGCCGGGGGCATCTTATTGTTGAAAACATCAATTGCTGAGATGAAGCGCTCTGCAACCTGTGTGATACTTACAAGTAATCTGAATAAACAATAATTAGAAAGTGGTCAAAAACCAAGCGTCAAAATTTACTCACTATAGATGGGGTGGTGAGCTTAGATCTGTAAGCATGTGCATAATCACGAATCTTCCAATAGCGGAAAGATGCACAAGTATCAGAACTCCAATTGTTAGCGGGGTCATAATCTGGAAGGCAGTTCAAGGCTAATTCAACTCTCTCTATAGGTTTTCCACCTTCTTCCAACAGAACAACGCCAGTCTCTGGTTCTGAATTCAAATTCATTCCAATTTGATGAATGGTGTACAGAGGGCATAAACAATGAGTTCAAGTTCAGAGACACATTCAAACTTAATTTAAGTTCTTGTTACATTTTTATTCCCAAATTAGAATCTACAACCTCAATAATTGACCAACTTCATTTGAAAAATTCAAGAGGTGAGAGGCAACACCTACATTATTATATTTCTTAGGCTGGAAGACAAGAAAATAAACCAGATCTAGCCTGTCAAACATAAAATATGTGGATTCCACAAAATGCCATAGTTATACCTTAATACAATTTGTTTCCTCATATAAACTTAGCTTATAAGAACTTTCTAATAAATAAAAATACAAATATTAAGAAATGACCAATAGTGGGAGAAAAAACCTTGAGGAGGGAACTCAGGTTTAAACATGGGAACCTCTGGTATTACAGTATTCTTCAAAATCTGTCAATCACAACATCAAACTAAGCGCTCATGTGTATCAATTGCAGCAAGTGAAAGGCAATGATACTTTTTGTTTTTTTTTTTTTGGGGAATTTGAATTTGTGTATTTCGTAAAATATCCGACCTCAACCATTTTATTCTCCTTCTTCAAGTTAGATATAATCAAAGAGCCAACCAGCGGTGTTTCAAGTAATTTTACAAACAACTTGAGCCAGAATCCAGTCAAATGTGGCGCTGCAATTGCAAAATCATCCATACAATCCATAAATTATATTCAACTAATAATAAACTGCGAAAAAATAAAATAAATGTGCCCCCAAAAATAGAAAGAAAGCAAAGAAACCTTCAATTCTCTCATGCTGATATTTCACCGTGGACAAATCAACCTCACTCGCGGGCAACATCACTTTCTTCTTCCCCATCTTTTATTATCAAAACTAAAAAAAGTCAGTACATAAAATATCATCAAATACAAAAACAAAAAAAAAAAAGGATCAAAATCTAAATTGCAGTTGGATTAGCGCTCACGTTTTGACAAATGAGCGGTGGTTGTTCCGCGAGGCGAGTATGGACAGACGAATTAAATTGATTCAAATTTGGAGGAAGAGATTGAATTTGAAAATGGTGATGATTTGCGCAAGTAGCGTAGGCTACAGCATTGTCGTTCTCGCCATTCGTCGGAATGTCGCTGTCACCACTTGGCGGCATCATTTGGCGGTTAATCCAATGGACGACTGCTTCGAGGCCTTTGGCTAATTGGCTCTCTATCTCTTGCATGGAAACTTTCATCATATCTCTACATACTAACCCAACTTTAAAAGATTAGTCAATACTCCCTCATCTTTTAATTAATTATCCATCCACCGTTCTTTAAGAAAACGGGTTGACGAAAAATCCCACTTGACAAGTTGATGGCGTGAAATCAGTCCAAGTCCATTAAATCGTACCCAAAAAAGCATGACTTTCCCTTCATTTTAAAAAACGTGTATTTAAAATGAAGGGAGAATCGCATTTTGCTGGGTACAATTTTGTTTATTTGGACATATTTTACACTATCAACTTGTCGTGAAATTTTTCATCAACAATTGGAACTGTTTTCTTAATAGAGGGTGGATGGATAATTAATTAAAGGATTAGCGATTTATTAGTGACATTTAAAGTTGAGTAATATAAACCTAATGAAAGTTTAGTGATCAATCATTGATTGATCTAACCCTTCGTTTTTTTTTTTTTTTCCTATTTTTCAAAATTTTAACGGTAGTGGGGATATGTTTATTGGATGTGATAGGGTTTCTTTTCCTATTTTTCAAAATTTTTACGATAGTGAGGTGGGTTTATTGGATGTGGAGGTGGGTTTATTGGATGTGATGTTTTTCACTTTTTTGTTCCATTTGTACACTAATCAAGTCATCTCTTAAGTAAGGGCATCCAAGGTATTAAACCTTTTTTCAAGGCCGAAATAGTCCTAAAGTGACATTTTTGTCAAAATTATTAAAATGTATTTTTTCGTAAAAGTCAATCCAAAAAGTGACATGAAGTGCAATTTCCTCTTTATTTAATTAAGGAGCATTGAAATTACTTGAAAGAGGTTTTCAATGAAATTTGAGAAGTTTGGCGGAATACACATTAATTATTTTTCATAACTTTATATGATAAATCAATGGGTAGAATTAATATGAAATCATGAGTCCTATAACTTTTTCTCATCAATTTAATCTCAAATTCAATCAGGTCAACTCGTAGCTTAACTTTAGAATAGATTTAGAATTGAAAACAACAAATTCACTATTAATTTTTTGCATTGGTTCAAATAAATAGTACGATTAACCTAGGTGGATGGTTGGTAATGCAGAGTTCTCATGAAAATAATAATCCAAACTCTTTAGATCCATTTTAAGACGAGTTTGGAGATATCATACACTTACAACTACAACCGAACAATCAGTGTTAGAGCCTTGGCTCATGCCACTGTAGAGACAACATGTTGCGATCCTTGCTTAATGTTAGGAGTTAAGCACTCACATAGCCTCTTCTTTAGTGTGATAATTTAGTAACTTCTTCACCCGCTACAAATCCGTTTTACCGCATCAGAACCAAGCATATTGAGGTCAATATTAATTCTATACGAGGTAAGGGAGCAACTTGATATTCAATATGTGCCAGCACAAGACCCAATTATTGATGTACCAACAAAGAGCTTATAATAGATCGTTTTGATGTATTTAAAAACAAATTTCAGTTGATGGGCATGTTAAGGAAGTATAAAAATCAAATCTATCATTTCGCATACTTTAATCATCACCTCGCCCCAACCAACTCGTCCGACCTCCTAGAAATCCCCAACGTAACAGGGGACTAGGAAGGTGATGCAGGGTGTCACCACTATTCTCAAAAGTTATGTCTCATTCCAAAAATATGATTCACCCAATATCATCACCCAAAATCAAGCTCTAGTGTCTATTCCGAGCTAGTCCTCCTTTGGGTCCACTTTAGTTTTAAAAATTCTAAAATTCTAAAATTTTTAGTAATATTTAAGAATTTTTTGGGATTTTTAATATATTTTAGGGGTGTGGTGCTATTTTGTAAATGACATTGTTAAGGTACTGAAAGTGATATTTAGCTATATAATCTTTGTGTAGCTACTGCACAATGTAGATAGGAACGTTTATTGGGTGCACTTCTCATGGCCCTACGCGTCAAATCGATCCCGTCATGGCGATTCAACCACCCGGAGTTCAAGTTATATCTATTAGGTTTCAATAATATGGATAATGATGAATAGTTAAGGTTACTAGGATTTCTTCAAGCGAGAGATATCTCACATACTATTTTAATAAAATGTCATAATTACATTTATACATGTAGCCTCATCTCGATAAATAAGAGGCTTCTTTTTATTTGAAAATCACGGGAGGCTCTTAATTAAGTTAGTTGCCCGATTAGAAAAAAAGTATTTATTTTAATTCCTTTTACGTATATAAAATTATAAAAATATTGTAGAAATGTCATACATCGAGCACCCGTGTGAGTGAAAAATTCAAGTAGCATGTCGACACCCTTCAACTCCTAGAATGACAAGACCCATGTGTAGTGTGTCGACATCCTGCTCCCCAAGTATTGGCATCCCACTCTCTTGAACTTTAGGAAATCCCATTTTTCATAATTTAAGCTCCAATGGAGCCCTTAAATTATCATGTATGTGCTACAGACAATTTTAGTATACAAGTACTTATATAGGTTTTAGTAGAAATTCATTTATACGAGGTGTGCATTGGTGCTTTCAACCTCAATGTAAAACATGTAGATCATTGTATATTTTATTCACATGTTCCCATGTGTCATCGATTATTTGATGTTTTGTAATATTTTTGGATACTTTTGTGAACTTGAATACTCTGTTATATGAAGCATGTGTGGCATGTCAACTGGAAAATTCGGCGACAGAATATTTCACTACATATCATGGATATATATGTCATAGCATGTTATGCGGAATTATATGCCACGGCAGTGAGGTGGAACACTCTATGGTGTACTTCGATATGTATTCAATGATGGGGTTGTATCCTGTATGGAAACCAATGTGAGCTATACATCTGTGGTGGCTCATGCATACCATATATGATCATGTATGATGGTTATATGTGATTGACATATCCTTTATGGATATCCTATATTATCATGTGTGATAGTTATACATGATTGTTCTATTCTATGTGGAAGCTCGGTATACAATATACAAAAGAGGGGTTCACGCCTGGGATTGTCAAGCATCCATACTGAACATGGTGTTGAGGGTTATGTTTTGCACTATTGTAGGACTTAATGTTGAATGATACTAGAACACTCGAAGGATCTAACTGAAATACACATTATCAATGTGAAACTAAATATAAAATTAATATTTCATCAAGGCTTGAATGTTAGAGGCATACTTCTACATTATTCATTCGCTCCATGGGATCAATCCAGAATCTACTCGAATACGAGACATCTAACTCCAATACCAACTTATGTACGATAATAGCCCACCACTTTGCCCAAAGTTATAGCTCATGGCACAAATACAATTCACATTATATTATCCAAAATAAAGCTCGAGAAATTAAATACAGCGTTTTATACATTTTATAGCATTTAAATATGGCATTCTTATTGATAATGCTATAAAATGAAATGATTTTTATCTAAACATAATATAATAGCATTCATATTAAAAGGCACACTAAATTAGCCCCTGTTTGACAAATGTTTCTGGAATGAATTCGTTTTTTAATGGTAAAGTTTGGAAGAATGTGCGGCTAAAAAATAAGAAGAAATTTACTTGAAAAATATTTTATTGTGAAAATATATAGTTGAAAATGAAAAGGAATCCCAATTTCTTTTCTCCAACAAATCAGTTCTCAACATCTCTATATGGGTTTTTTTTTTTTTTTAAATAATATAAATGATATATCTTATCATTTTCTTCTCAGTTTGCCCCTGTGCCAGACTCCCTCATTTGTCCCTCGTCGATAACGGCGGTACCAGCAGGTCACAACCGGTTCACCCATTTTCTTGTCACCTGCTCCCCGTATGCGGTCCGTCCCTATTGGAACTTGGCTGTTAAAGGTACAACCTATTGAGAATTTACTTAGTCATACACTGCGAAAAATAAAATTATTTCAATTTCCACCGCGTATTTGTTTTGTGATTAGATAGAAATTATGATAAAAATAATACATTTGATGAATTCTGCAAATTCCTTTACTGATTCTCGAATACGTATGATTACGATCTGCAATCCAAGCTGTCGAACTGTCCAGCCTCCAACAGTAATCCACACAGAGAACAACAATGACGACTAGGATTTTCTTTTATTGTGTTAGTAAGAATAATGAATTATTCCATACAGCTTTCAAACCCTAACAACCCATTAATATAAGCTCAAGTGGGATAATCCGTCTCTTAAACTTAACCCGACCCAATATTTAATTAATCAAATTATTTAAATCTGGTCCATGAATTAATTAATCCAATCAATTAATTCGAGCCTATTAATAAGCAACTCAATTAATTAAGAAGCAACTTTCTGTTGTGTGTGACCCATTAGATTCTTAATTACGATGCCTAACGACATAAATTATTATTTTGATCTAATCAAAATCGATAAATTAAAACACTCCTTTTAATTTATCACCAATACACATTCGTCGTTCCAAATTGACATTTAACAATGTTCAGGACAATACATGTGACGAGAAATGTCATATGGTGTGACAAAATCAAACTTGTTCGTTTACCGTAAAACTATAATCCTTTCGTCAGTATGATCTAATCAATTATGAGATATAGATATGTGTCAATCTTGTTTATCGATCATATCTTTTGTCTCAATGTAAGTCGAAATCTCTTTTTCGAATTATGAATTTACCTTGGCTAAGGATTTCATTATTAACTTAAAAATATCATAATCTCTTACTACCTAAGAGTGACGAATCTTCTATTGATCATTCACAACCTNCTTTTCGACTTATGAGTTCACCTTGGCCAAGGATTTCATTATCAACTTAACTGGATAAAATGTAGATCATAATCTCTTACTATCTAAGAGTGACGAATCCTCTATCGATCATTCACAACCTTCATATGACTCTTGACATACCCGAACGATGTTGTATTAGCGACCATTGGCAGAGCAACATCCAACATCACCAAAGTATGACTGTCCTCATATAAGCACTATGATGACCTCAAGTCAAATGACCAATTCCACTACCGAACGTTAGAGATTAACTACTGACACTCAGATAGTTATCCATGTGGAATCTCCACAGCAGGTCTCCAATGTTTTGTTTTATAATAAAACATCTATATGTTCATTCAAGTGTCACCACACTTTAGTTTGTGAGATTAACTACTTACTTCACTAGTAAGAAATGTCACACGTGATGGTCTATCCATAATAACGATATATGTATCTCGTTATTACTTCGACCAGGGATGATTTAAGATTCGGTCATATATAATTTGTGTCTCACAATCACAACTCTTTGTGATTAACAAATCACCAAAACTTGAATTTACGGACTCTATTATTTAATTTATTAGAATATTAATTCAATTAAATAATAGATCTCGCCATAAATATAGATTGATTATATATATTAAAAGTGTTTATGTCTACTATAAATATGCACTGATTATATATATTAAAAGTGTTTATGTCCAAAATTGATTGGACCTAGAGCATAACATTTACAAACTCTCACTTGCACTAGATTCAATCACTTATGTATCTTATAGTGTAGGAGTCTACATGAAGATCATGTATATTCTACGACAAATCTTTGTCGGTGAATCTGCAATTTAATAATTTGTGGGAATTCGTTCTTTCTTTACGTCATTTCATTGTGTTATCTTTCCAATTAGATAATACCGCCTTAACACATGTTTGGATCATTGATGAGACCTTAGTTCCTTTGCTTGCACGATGGCTCCATTGTTATTACAATGCAGAAGTATGAGATCAACAATGTTTATAACTACTCCAAGTTCATTTATGAACTTCCTAATCTAGTCCACAGCTTTTGTTACTTTCTAAGGCAATGATGTATAAGGCTTCTACTATTGAATCAACAATCGTTACCTGCTTAGAACATTTCCAACACACCTCTTAAGCGTAATCAATATCCTAATTGAAATATGCTATCATTCTAGTCTAACTAGAAGTTAGCATAAGTGTATCCATGAATTCTCAGTTCATTTTCTCCATAAAAAATATTCTCAATATTTTATCTATATAGATTGGGATGAATTAAACAATGTTTTAAATCTTACCTCTATAGATCAATTTGCTTCTCCCATATCTATAACGAAAAATTATTTGACAATCATAATTTCAACAATTGAAATCTAGAGATGTCGTTTCCCGTTAATAATATGTTTTATACATAAAATATTAGGAATACGACAATGATCTCACTGTCTTTACTCATAGTTATGGTATGCAACTATTGTAAGCAAAATCCAAAGCATGGCTACATGCTAAAATGTTTCATCAAAGTCAACTTTTTGTCTTTGTTTATAACATTTTGATACTAGCCTTGTTTTGTATGTAGGATGTTTCCATCTAGTCGACCTTGTCGTGTAAACTCATTTACAACCTATGGATTTTATCCCTGTAGGAGGGTCGACCAAGGTCTAAACCTTGTCTACATACATCAAGTCCATCCCGAATTCCATGGCCTATTGACATTTCTTTAAGTCCACACTTGACTTTGTTTCTGTGTAATTTGTAGGTTCATCATCCTCAATACCTGATTAGTAATCATGAATTCGTACCTTCCAAAAAGTCGAATGATCCTATAAGATTTACATAGAGCGACGTGTCCTCAGGAGTCTCCACTTCCTGATCAAAAGTATGTCCCTCAGCAGGTGTGGGATCAGACTCAAGTTCATCTATTTGGTCAACTATATATGTGGATTCTTGAACTTCTTCAAGATTTATTCTGCTCCCACTATCATCTCCTAGAGTAAACATTTTCTCTAAGAGTATGGC
>CAIGRP010028995.1:0-19504 GCA_903798385.1 Fraxinus cuspidata | reverse complement strand
ATCTTTTGTTCTTTAAATTTGTTTGTTATTTTACTGTTAAGTTTTAAGTTAGTAATATGCTGCATATTCACGGTTTTATTTTACATTTACGTTGATTTTGGGGGGGAGGGGGGCCTAATTTATGGATCTTGCCTCGGGCCCCGAAAATCATAGGATCGGGCCTGCTCATCATTATGTTCTATCCTTCTTAACTTGTAACGTTAACTTTAGCTACTTGAGATTTTCATCTGTCAAATTTCCTTTACCATTCGGGGAGGCATTGAATGATTCTAGAAGTTATTTGTGCTCATTTCCTTGGGGCTTAGGCTGATGGATTTTGTTATCTTGAATATCATATGCTCGTGCAGGCTGAAAAAAAACGTAAAGCTCTGTTTCAAGTGGCCAAGCAGAAGAAAAACGTGAAGTGGGCGGAGAAGAAGATGGCTGCAATTGCAAGAGAAAGAGCATAGGCTCGAAGGTTAATTGAATAGAAGCAGGTTGAAGAAGAGATGAAGCAAGCTATTGCTTGATATATTACTCTCTGGGAGTCCACATCTGCTGTGTCCGAGTTCTTGTGCCCTTAGATGTCTCCCTACTTGAAAAATTGCACACCATCCAGAATTTACACCTATTTCCTTTCATACCTATTTACATGCTCGCAATGACGTAAACCCAGTTTGGACGAGGAAAAAATCCTCTTGGAGTTCATATCGGCAAAAAATCATGGCATACATCCACACAAGTCAGTAATGAGATCTTTATAGTAAAGTTGCTGAGAGTACTTAGCGTACAAGCACTAAGATGAAACTACAATGAGCGCATTGATGCATACAAGATATCATCCGCATTATCATACGCATCAAAAGCAAAGAATCAGATGTTTATCGAATTCATTACAAACTTTGGAATCAACAGTAATGAATAAACATCATATTAATTAAAAAACTGAGAAACAAGAATTGCCCATGGTTTCAAATAAATTACATATATGAACCTTTTGTTGGAAAATGGGTTTACGGATGACTTTGGAGCTAAATTTGAGTAGGACCCAGTTGTTCATTTTGGAATATGAGAGTTGATTTGTGTTCTCCTACGTGAGACCATCGAAATCATATATTTACTTGCTAAAAATGATGTTTGGATGAATGAGAAATTGGAGTTCAAAGTGTGTCAATTGAAAGAAATCTACGTGTTGGAAGGAAACCAATTAATGGTTGTCCCACATAGGAAAATGAGAAAAGCAAAAACCACTTTATATAGGATTACACTTTAGAATGGTGTGATCATGTGTAACATAGAGACTCTGTCCATATGCGAGCTCAGGTGGGGGGGCAAATCACGGACCGAAATAGGCTTCGGACCTTGAACTCATATGCAAGCGCGACCTACACACATGAATGTCGGACTGGATTGACCAAAAATTGGCCCATTAGGAGAGCCTACGTTTTGGTTTTTTTTTTTTTGCCTTTTAGAACTGACTTTTGGTTTCTGAAACTCCAAAAACGTTTGAAACTCCCACGGTTATTACCAATGAGTTAATGAATAAATTTCTGGGAGTTAAAAGTCTATATATGATAACTGATTTTTCACAATTCAGACACACGAAAAGGAAGGAGAAAAATCACTGTTTTACATACTGCATCTGCTTCGTTTACAATACTGTGTCTCTGTCGAATTTTCTGGTTTCAATTTTCTCGGTGGTGATATTATTTGGGTACTAAATTAGTTCGTCGTAGTAGAATTTGTGGTGCTCAGACTCTACTATTTTATCGTTGTATCCTGGGAAGCAGACACTCAAATTAAACCTCAAGCACGTACGGTGAGGGGGTGGATTTGTTTTAAGAAAACTGTGTTCGCACACGCCTCAGATTGGGATTTTTTTACTGCAATTTAAATTATTTGTTCTGATTATTTTATTGCAGATAATAAAATTATTAGCTCTGTTTTTTTATAAGTTGCTAATAGGGTATTTGTTACATGTGAATACGGAATCTCTATTACTTGCATATACGGTATGTGTAAATTGTAAATTCACCATGCTGCATATACGGTATCAGTCTTGCATATACGGTGTGTGTAAATTGTAAATCCATTAAGTTGCATATAAGGTATCTGTTGCATATATCAGTTTTGCATATGCGGTATGTGTAAATTGTAAATCTACTTAGTTGTATATATGGTATCTGTTGCACATACGGTATCAGTTTTGCATATACGGTATCTGACCTGCAAATACGGTATCTATCTTGTAAATGCGGTATCAGTACCAAATACGCTAATTGTCAATATTTTACTCGTTAAACCGGTATTTATACACTTATATATAATACCAACACCTTTTCGTTCAGTAACTATTTAAACAATAGTGTTATTTCGTATAATTTTCTAGCAAGCACAATGGTTGATATACTATGACACTGTACAGCTAGCCAACTCTTCTAAACCAAAAGCAAATGAGCTATAAAATGCAGATCCTTACAAGTAGACGCTATATTTCATCTACCACGTCATATATTCCATTATAGTTGCGGAACAGAAGTCATCCCAATGAGTAACGTTTAATATTTGGAGAAGTTTAATTGTCAAATCTTGACATGTGAAATTTTAGTAAACAATCAAAGAGACGGGACAATTAAATCTATAATTGACGAGAGGGCTTATGAATTATGATATGATACTATTCATGGCAAAAGGCATGTCTTTCATCATTTTTAACAATCTACAGTCTTCGAACCCTCTATTAATCCCATCAATTTCTCACTCCAAAATCATTTCTCTTTCCATTCTAGAGTTGCGAGTGAATGGTTTTTTATTTCCTTTTCGAATTTTGAAAAAATTAGGAAAAGATAAACTGGATCGTCACAAAAAATGTACATTTTTTTATGTATTCAAGCCTCATGCCTGATCATTCTCTTATTACTATTCGCTTTGGGAGGGCATTTATCTTACCTCTCATGATTTTCTGTCGCATATCTCATGATTCAAATCCAAGACATTCATCTTATGAGAGATTTATATTGAACTTTGGGAGACGTGACATAAAGCTGAGAGGTAGGAGGGTAGATGCCTCCTAAAACAGACAATACGTAAAAGAACGATCAGATATAAGGCTCGAGTCGTTGCAAAAACTTTCACGAGGAATAACTTGTGCTAATTTGAGAATGTGAATTTGATGAAAAAATCTAGAGATAAAAATATATTGATGACTAAATATTATGGAAGTTTTATACAATTAAGAAGTTCTGCATTCGTTTAAAAAAGTGATGTGAATTGTGATAGTGTGATAATTTGAAGGGGTTTGTGAGAGAAAAAAAAGAAAATGTTGGGTTAAGTCTCTGTTTAGTGACCTTTATTTCAAAACAACTATATTTTGAATATTATTTTTTTGAGAATATGTGGTTAAAAGTAGGAAATTTTTTGGATTTATGTGTAAAATATTTTTATGTGTGAACGTGTGATTGAGAATGAGTATGAAAAATAAATTAAAATAAAATAAAGGGAATACAAATGGAGCTAAGAATTTTTTATTTTGAATTGTGCTAGTTTGACAAGGTTTTTTTTGAAAAAAAATAATGGGTCCATTAAGTTAGTTTGACAAGGCTTTTTAGAGAAAATAATGGGTCATAAAACTCTAATTTATTTCTTATACTCACTTTAATCACCTATTCATAAAATAAAATATTTTACATGTAATTTTTTTTTTTGCATATTCTTTAATATAATAGTTTTATTCTTTAAAAAATATTATACAAGAATGTGAAATTATAAGTGTGTTCGTGAATAGTATGAAAAATATTTTCCTTTGTTTTGAGAAAAATAAAAATCTACTCCAAAAAAATGATTCTTAAAAACAAGGAAAAAAATCCATTCCCAAAAAAAAGTTTTCCTTAGAAACAAGGAAAATTAAATATATTTATAAAACTTGAAAAATATTTTTATAGAAAAAATAGTAATCGAACGCTCCAAGTAGGAATTTGAATAAAAAACTGTCAAAGAATTTGAATGAAAATTATCATTTTTCATGAAAAATAAATGCAATCAAAGAATTTTCTCATCTCACATATACAAATATTGGAAGATTTTCTCACATATACAAATGTACGACCATACACGATAAAAGTTCTCACAAATTTGCAAACACCCTCTAATACATTTTTCAAAACGTTCTTGTTTGTGTAGAGCAGAAACTGAAAAAATCAGGTTCGATATTTCACATTCTTTCTACATTTTTTTTTCTATTTTCTTAGCTACTATATCTCGTGCTTCCACTCCAATGTATCACTCTTCCAAAGAATTGTGTTTTTCTTTTTAGAGTTAATTTTACCCGTGCAGGTGAATTCCTTTATCATCTTTAATTTCATTACTGGAATATTTTTAAATATGTAGTCCGTTTAGTTTTGTGGGGAGGCTGAATTTTTATGCTCCGCCACGCCATTAGGAGTTTCTCCTTAAAAAGAATATGGAAATTGAAAAATCTCCCTTTTTATTAATAACAAATATTCATTAATTAACTTTAAGCTTTAAGCTTAAGAAGTCACATTGAACTTGCCATCAATCCAGTGTAAAAAATCCAACTTTCAATCTCTGTACCATTCACCTCCTAAGCCTCCTACTCATCACTATTTGCAGCCATCGGGTGAATTGTTGCCATGTATGATTATGGTAGTGTTCCTACGCTGCTGCCCGGGCCACCTCCATCTTATATGATAAGCCCAATGGTGCCTTTTGCCCACAAACCACCGCAGATGGCTCAGCAGCAACCACTAATGATAGGCCATCAGCCGTCAACACTATCTCAGCAGCAAACAGGACCAGTACCTCAACAACTGCATGAAACTCCTAGTTCGCGTTGTCTTGCCCCATTTCAGGCACCTGGAATGCTGTATTATGGTCACCCTTATTAGTCATAGTGAAAAACTTATTAGTCCAATCTTTTGTCCATTCTAGATATGGGTTATTAACCATACAGGTATGCAATTGAAAATCAACTAGTAGTGCTGGTTATGAATTGCTATTTATCTATCTTTAGGGCTAGTTCACTCTCCATAAAGTGAAACTATTAGAACTTTTGTTTTAGGTTTCACAGCTCTCTCTCCTACAATTTTTTCAATTTTTCAGTTTGGTGCTTAGTATTTGAGTTGCACATCCATTGCACGTAAATTTTTCGTGCTTAATTTTATTTATTAGAATTTTGTGGAAGACATTTTTTTCCCTCAAATTATATCCAATTAGGGTTCTTATTAACTTGTTTCAGTTATTAAAGATTCTTTCAATATGTAACTTTAGAATAATAAATTAATATCAAACGTGCATTAATTTTTGTTGTAGACTAATGGAAGCATTCTATTAGTGAAAAAGTACGTGTTTGGTAGGGATCAAAATCTAAACTTTGATCAAAGTTAAAGTAAACAATTGAATTTAACCACATATTTTATGAGACTCGTAACCTTTCAAGCATGCATTTCATCAATTTTTATCAAAATCTGTAAGAAACCTGATCTTAATTCCCACCAAACAGGGCTAAATGTTAATTTTTAAAAATGTTGTTTTCAGTCACATGCAATTGAGATTTTCTTAAAGATATATTTAACCTTGTAAAAGGACACTTCACCAATTTCAGTTATAATTAAGTGCTTCATGATGATAATATCTTGGAATAAAAGATTATCAAGTACTTATAGCCTAGAAAGAAAAGGACTAGGACTCAGTTTGAAACTAGTATTTAATTAATTCATTATTTCTGAGACCAGAGCAATCCAAGCTGACTAAGCTCATAAAATAAGACTAAATTGAAATAAAAAATCGAATGATGCCTGAATTACAATAACTGCTGCAAATTACATAAATGTCTTGAACTCTTGAACTTAATGAAAGATAAATATCTTCTAAGGAGTGACATAAAATATCTACATTCCTTCAAATCTCAATGGTGAATCAATTTTGTTTATTAAAATAAAAGGGACACTTTTGTCAACGGTAAATCAATTTTACGCTATTTGTTAAAAATATTAGTTTTCACAATAGTTTTGTTCGTCAATGCATCTTTATCTATTTATTATATTTGTTGAGAACAGTCAAGAATATAGTTATTTTTTTCCTTTTCAGATTGTAGGAATCATTCAAACATAAACTCTTCTAGTGGACTGCAATAAGTGAACTTTGATCTTCTTCTCTTTCTTCCTATTTTCTTGAAGTTATAAAGTGTCTACTACATCTGTTCTGTGTTTGTCCACTTCAACATGCTTAGTCATGTCATGTTGGACTGGCTCGTGATTGATGCTAATGGCTTCTTCGTTATCAAAGTAATTTTTCATTGACAGTGGAGTAACAATCTTCAAGTCTTCCAGCTGTCTCTTTATTCAAAAAACCTCACAAATCCCATGAGCTACAACTCTAAAGTTAGCATCTGGACTACTTCTTGCCACCACTACTTGTTTCTTACTTTATGAGATGATTTAATTTCCACCAATCATAGTCCAATAACAGAGGTGGACTTTCTATCAACTACACATCCAGCCCATTAAGAATTGGTGCAACACTCAATCCGCAAACGATATGTTTTTCAAACATCAACCCTTTACAGGAGTTCCCTTCAAGTACCGAAGGTTTCGATAAGCAACTTCAAAATGCTCCTCCCGTGGCGAATGCATGTATTGGCTTACCACACTAATTGCAAGACCAAAATCTGGTCGAGTGTGAGAAAGATTAGTTTGCCAACTAGTATTTGAACTCGATCTTTATCAACAACTTTCTCTGAACTTGCAGGCGTTGCCTCAATCTTTACCCATTTTGCATTTAAGTCTCCAACATTTGTCTATTTGAATTTTAAGCCCCAAGCTTCCATTTTTAGCATAAATAAGTGCTTATGGTTTAGTCTAAAAAACATGTCAAGCTGGAATGGAAAGGCAAATTTGTTGTGGTGTTTAAATAAGCCAAATAATAACAATAATAATAATAATAAATAAATAAATAAATAAAATACAAACAGAAAATAACACTTTGAAAAACATAAAAAAATAAAATAAAAATTAGTCATCTTCCCCACCCACTCCTGACCACTGTAGCCCCCCTCTCCCTAGTATGTTGTTGCTCGCCCTTCCTGCACAAGCACAGCACTGTGTATCTAAATGTTTGGATTTGATAGTTTCATTTTGCCACTTTAAGATGCATAACTTGTTGAAAAGCAGGAATTATATGGAGGAAAGATAAAGAACATACCTGCATAAACCATTTGATGAACCCTTTTTGAGACAAAGAAGAATATAAAAGGCAGGCTAACATCAAGCCAGGAAGCAACATTCATATTTTGACTTGAACTTGAAGAAACACTCCTCCACCAATGGTTCAATGTAGGAATTTGATCCACCAACAATAATTGGAACTCGGCCTGACTTCAAAATCCATTCATACGAGTTTGGAGATGAGCTGTGGGGCTGGATCTTAAGGGTTACTGGTGTGGAGGCTGTAGGGGGTTGGTATGGTGGGCTGGGAGGAAGACATCTTTTATATACTATGTGCTTGGCACGTGCAATGCACATGCTATAGTTTTCTGAAGGTCTTATTAGAGTATTAGATACGTGCATCTCCCATATAATAAGATCTTGGGAATGAGCTGTGGGGCTGGAGCTTGAGGTTCGCAGGGGTGAGTTTTAAGGGGTTGGTATGGGTGATCTGGGAGGAAGATTTCTATATTTTTGTTTTATTTATTGATATATAAATTTGGTGTATTATATTTAAGCTCAATGGTAAATTTATCTTTTCATGTTAATTCATTTTTGGGACAGAGATAATTCATTAATATCACGTATATATTGACTTGTGAAGTTTTGAATTTATCCTGAGCGGAAAATATATAGTTGTATGCTATATTTACTTCATATTAGAATGAGCTGTGCCTTCTATGTGACTATGCCTATACTATAAATTCCATGAAATCTGCATGCAGCTTCTTGTCTTCAGGGTTTTTTTTTTACCTGTGTCTTTTATTCGTTCAATGGTGTATTTATTTCAACTTGTTATTTCATATCTTTGATTATTTCTTTTGCATTTAGAGTGATTAAAATTAGTTTGTAGGTCGAATTGAGCTTTCTGATGTCTGTGAAATCTCATGAGTTGACTTTGATTCCAAAAGTATTTCTTGTGAAAATAAGTTCCCTTGTTATTAATGCTTGAAGTCACTAGGGCTAGCTATTATGAATATATGAACTAGGAACTTGTATCATGCTAATATTCTTTTAAAGGCTTTAGGTGGTGATGTAGGATTGCCTATTAGAATTGAGTTGTTATGTATTTAAAACTATAATTGACACTAACAATAGGTCGATGGTGATTCTGAATTTTCTAAAAAAGGACTTTGTGGTAATATCAGAACTGTTCAGGGATTATGTGAACAGAATAAAAATTTATCTATATTTTGATTAATCTGTACAATTTATACACAGATTTACAGAAAAGGAAACAAAAGAGAATTTTAAAGAGTAAGCTTATTAGAACGCACACCAGTAATTCCGTATACAATCGAACTATGAATGCACATTTTAAATTATTAAAAAAGAGACGTCTTAAGAATTTATAATAGGGGTAACGAATAAGGTATTAGCCTACCCTTAACGAACTCCGCCTGCATGGAACATGTTTGTGGTCTCGTGTTCATCCTTAATTTGAATTCCTCTTTGATTTTATAACTTTTTCATTTCAATACCTGAAAATTGATTTCATATAACTTTTCATTAATTGTGTGCTTCATGTGTGATGAGCTGTTACAACACTAAAGAACTGTTAAGATAAAACCACATTGATTGCTGAAAAACAAAAGTGCAACTTTTATTTTGACGTTTTTGTGTTCCATATTTTATGTTCACACTTTATTTTATCAAATGGATGATGTTATCACTATTAGAACTCGTGTTTTAGGTTTCACAAGTCTCTCATATGATTTTATTCTTTTGTTCTATTTTGGTTTTTAGCACGTTGATAGCAATTGCACATAAACAATCATACTTATTTTCATTTGTTGGACTTTTTGTGGAATGCATTTGTTGTTTACTAGTTATACCCACTTAGGTTTCGTATAACTTGTTTCAGTTACACCTTTCATATCGATCTTATGTTATATATAACTTTATTATAATTTTAAACATGCATCAATTTTTATTTGAGTAATGGAAGCATCCCATAAGTGAATAAAAGTTTACTTTTAAAAATGTTATTTTTCAGTCATGCATTTGATATTTTCTTTAAGATATTGAGGGTTATTTAATTTTCTAAATGGACACTTTACCAATTCTAACTAGAATTTAGTGAAAAAATGTTTGCTTTAAAAAATCCTAATTTTCAGTCACATGCATTTTGGATTTCTAAAAAATATAGATTGTTGTTTAACTAATAAAAGGAAACTCGACCAATTTTAAAAATTGTTATTATATTGTAAGTTAATAAAGATATCAAAGCTTTCCATATTGCAAGGAAGTAACATAAAACTAATGCCTTGAAGTCCCCAGAAAGATATTAATCTACAGATCAAGTTTCTGAATGTGCTCTCCATGTAGCTTCTTGTTTATCTGCATGTTACTTTTCTTCTTATTTTTCATTCACAGTGTCAAGCAAAACAATACAGTTGTTAATACTGAATTCGTTAGTTTAGTTTTCATGATCAGTTGCATAGAATTTGTCATCTGGTTGTTAGATTCCTGCTGATGATTTGAACAATATGTACAAGTTCATACGTATAGATTATTCCACTGTATTTAAACAGTAGAATTAGGGCAATGAAATCTATCCTTCGTCTTCTGTAATTCTCTCAAAAAGTACAAACAATCTTTTTCTCCACATTTCATATCCCAGTGCATTCGGTTCTAGAGACACCAAAAAGCAGCCTTTGGCTTATTTTGTTAGGCGGCTGACCTCTTGACCATGTTAATAGCTTACATAATACTTTTCCAGTGATTTAGATACTGGAATCTTGAGAATTGTATCCAGGTGTTTTATAAAATCCTCCTCCAGGTGTGAAATTGCATAACACCGCCGATCCCTTGTATCTTGGATCCGGATCAGGATCTTGTGTGGATGAAATATATGCAAGAGAAAGCTGTAAATAAGCTTTTCAGAGAGGGCCCTCATCATCTCCTTTATGAATTGTCCTTTGTCAATTTGAGTTATATATAACACCCAGGTGTATCTTGATGGGGTCCAACTTAACTCTTCACTCGCCCTGCAAGAAAGTATGATGGCAGAAAAATGAAATAATAAAAAATCTGTAACTTACCAACGAAAGGCAAAAAATGACTTGAATAATAATGCTTAGAACAAGTAGACATGTATATACTACGTTGTTTAGAAACTTGATGCTCTATTTAAAATTTAAACTTCACAGAGGCAAAACAATTCTTTCTAGGTATTAGTGTTGGTTAAGCAAGTGGTCTAATCTTGGTTAGCAAAAATTTTATTAGGAGGGTTGTAGCAATTATGAATTACCCAATGGCTTAGGTCAGAGACCTCCCTTGCAATGCCGATGGTGTCAAGAAGTCACTGTATGCTAAGAATCTCTCATGCAAAACGTGCGTTCAAGAGAAGTAGTTCAAGTCCTCATGTGTTGTTTATTTGTATCATAAAATGCGAGGTTTCTCCGTGATATTAGTTATATCATTTATGCATACTGGCATCTCATAAAATTCTTTAGTGCTCGGAGTTTTCTTTTACCTTCACATGTCCTCAGTTTTATGAAAGATTGGCCAGCAAATGCATTCTCCATGCACGCCTTGCAGAACATAAGAGCACACAGAGTTGCAAGTGGAAGAATCAATACTTCCCGGCAGATGAGGCTGCTAAATTCTTTTAAAAGCCTTTCTTTCTTGGACTAACTTCGTTTCTGGCATCTCTCTCTTTGTGCTCTTACATTCATCATGATAAATGTCTCTTTCTTTTTGACTTTTTAGTGGAGACTTTTCCCAAATCCAAAGATAATTCCAAGGGGAACTCTTTTTATCTTTCACTAATATTAGTGGCATGTTTTAATTCCTCAACAATGTGCAGCTCTCTTGTGCAATCATTGTGGTTTCACCTTATCAATCTCCATTCATTAGTAAGGTTGTAGCAATCACCCAATGGCTCACGTCAGCAACCTCCCTTGAGACGTTAATGGAATTTGCATGGTGTGCTAAAAGAAGTAATGGATGGTGAGACTCTCACGTGCAAGACGTGTGTTATTATGTGAGTTCTGATAAATATTAAGAATTAAGGTTTTCATCGTTAAAGGCCAGATTGTTATGAGAAGTCGCTTAAGCCCTATATGTTTATTTATTTCATCTATAATTGATGTGCAATTAAAAACTCGATGTTTCTAAAGGACACAAAACACATTATTTCTGCACGATGGGCATTTCATGACATTCTTTTGTGCTCCAAGTGTCCTTGTACCTCCACTTGTCCTGTGTTTTGTGAAAGATTATCCAGAAAACTATGCACGCCTTGTAGAAATTACGAGCAATGGATTTGTAAAGGGAAGAACCAGCACATTTGACAAATGAGGCTGCTAAATTCTTTCAATAGCATTCCTTTCATGGGCTCATTTTGTTTATGGTGTCTTGCTCTCTTTGTGCTTTTACCTTCATTGTCATAAATATCTGGTAATGGTGGAGATTTTTTCCCAAATCCAATGACTTTTTCAATAATATCAGTAGCATGCTTTAATTCCTCATCAATAAGCATCTCTTGGGCAATCACGGTGATTTTATTTGACCTTTTTCGCAGTTAGTGGGGTTGCAGCATTCACCCAATTGTCTGCATCAGCAATCTCCCTTGCAGAGCCCATGACATTTGCACAGTGTTCAAGAACAAGTCAATTTCATCTTAAAAGGTCAATCTATTGAAGAGTGGCCCGAGCATATATATGTTATTATATGTGATATTACACCTAACATTATTAAGTCATTGCTCCTCAAAACAAATTGATATGTTTTCCTTTTTGGAGCACCAACGGTCCTAATGAGGTGGCTTGTTGTGTTAGGCACTGACCTTCCTTAGGCACTCCAGGACACATATCCAACATGCTATGTGGCATCTCTGATTTTTTTATGTATTTATAAATTTCAACATTTAAGGACACTTTGTATATACACCTCGTGCACGTATTCGACATGCCTTTTTGTGTGCCCTATATTATTCATATTCTTTATGGTGCTACGACGCAAACCATCCGTGCTCCATTTTGTAAATTTGTAAATCAAAATTATCTAAATAGTATATATTTTAACCCAAAATTATCTTAATGAATCAAATAGTTTCTTGAGCTAAAGTCGAAGCAAAAAAGAAGTGTTCTTTTAACTGATAGAAGGACACCAAAATAAATAAATGACATATTAATGTATAAAGTTAAAGAATTTGTATCTAGGTGTCCCCAACATATCCAGTTCATACTTTTATAATATAATAATAAATGTCGACTCGTCCATATTGTGTCATTCGTCCATGTACATATCCTACTTGTTCGGTTTCATTTCTTAATCTCGTTCAAAGAACTCCTGCTACACCACCTTTTACCAACACCAGAGACTCAAATATCTTCTTATTTTGCAGAAAATTCCCATAATAAGATAATTAAATTTTTACAATCCAGTCTCTCATTAAGTGATGATTTCTTTATTGTAATTTTTGTCATTCTAAATTTCTGGTTTATTGGCTCTTATCTGAATACTAGTCTATTGTCCGTGCAATGCACGATTTATATTATTTTGAAGGTAATGTTAGCGGTAAGTTTGTATCTATATTTTGTTGTTTAGCAATAGCGATGTGTATAGAATGGTCTCAATTTTTAATAACATCAAAACAAATTAACAATGTTACATAGTTGAACTGAAAAATTGTTAGATATTTTTTCATAATTTATTTATTTATTTATTGTTGTTATGCAAATGGTTTGCCGCTTCGAAATGAGAAATTCTGATTTTTGTGTATGAGTTGAAGAGTTGTATCTGTTAGAAGTTAAATGAAGTTTTTATCTATTGTTCTCCGAGCGTGTAAAATATAATAGACAAATGACGCTGCGCGAAGAGAAGCATCCGCGCGGTGCATCGGAATGAACTCCGTGCACTTCGTGGAGCTCGAACTCCACGCTGCGATTTTCTGAAAAAAAATTACTTTTATATTTTTGAAATTACTAATTTATTTCTTATTTTTTTTAACTAAAAATTAAACATTTCGTTATTCTATTTAATTAAATTTAGATGATAACATTTACTTACATTTTAGACAAACTAAATATAATTTCAATTTTAATAATTGAATTCAAAATCATTGATAAAAATTATAAAAGCTCACATTCGTTTACAAATCATATTAATTCTAGGAAATGTTCAATTCTATTAGACATTAATATTTACAATTTTTATATTTGAATTCAGAATATAAAAAATAGCAAAAAAAGAAGTTCATCCCTACTAATACATGAATGAAATTAGCAATATTTTACAAATTACTTTTTTTTTCTCCAAAGAATTATTACAGGTTGCAATTTATTCAACAATTAGATTATTGGAGTCATATCGTTATTAAGGACGAAAATTATGAGAAACAAACAACCTCGAGTCTTAATATAAAAGAATCGTGAGTCTAGCTGCACCATTTTACAACAATGATAGGCTCTAACATCCGAATTTAAGCTGCCGAACAATTTCAGATAAACAAACAAGGAAAGCAAATATATTTGTACAACACTGAATATTAAAGCGGCCAGGAGAAAAAAAGAAAGAAAGAGAAGACTTCAAAGATGGTCCAATTAACTAAGTCCAAAATTCTACATAAAGCATAAACGTAACAAAGCATATACGATTTAGTATTGAATTGTAACCTCCGTTAACCTTGCTAGCGAAGATGAAATTGATGTTGTGGTCTGAAGCAGATAAGTGAAAGAAGTTGCCGTTTTAGAATGGATATGGATAAGATGGGAAAGCAGGGATACAATTAAGTTTAAATTTGACTACCAATAATAAATTGTTGTTTCTATTTTTTCTTTCTCCTTTATTCTCTTAGACACAAGAAGAGTCAATAATTGTGGGTATGAGAACGTCCATATTACCCTTTTGTTTTAAAGCTTCGTGGATGGATAGTGGAGGATGGCTATGGATAAGATGGAGATAAAAAATGCTTCACAAATGAACAGTAAATGGTGGATTGTCTCTTTTAAGATTGTAGGGATACATGTATCTATGAATTTTAGTATACGTTTTGCTCTGAATTTTTTTGCTTCTAGCATCTTTTTGTGAATTTACTCATAGGTTTAATGAAGAAATCATATATATGAACTAGGTGTACGAAGAGCGGGGGCGGACCCGAGGGATCCTGGGGGACACGCGCCCCCCCCCCCGCCCTCCCCACTTTTGAGATTTTTTTTTTTTTTGTAAAGTCATGTTTAATATCAATTGAAATCTAAATTTTAATCTAAATCAAAATTAATAATTAGTTTTAATAACATATTTCATAGAATCCATAACTATTTTAACTTTTATCAAAATTTACTAAAAATTTGATTTTAGTCTCCACCAGACATGAGTAAAATCATAATAAATTTGAATTTCGATAACATGCTAATTTTAAAAAAATTTCAACGATCGTACACTAATCGAATATATAAATTGCTTATGTCATCTCAAAACTTATTTCGAGAACTATATTATGACTATATCGAATAATCCAAACAGATATCGAAAATAGTTAAAAATACGTTAAACGTGAGTCTTAAAGAAATACGTCTAACTCTCACTTTTTTTAAAAAAAATCAACTATTTCATTAACATTTATTATTTTTGCGATACAGATTTCTTAATGTAATTTTCATCATTTTATTAAGAATTTTATATAGAATATGACATCAAATTTTTTTAAAATTTTACATTCGAAAAAGTCATATCTCATATAAATTTTCAAATGCAAAACTACACGGGGTAGATTTTTTTAGACGTAAATTTTCGATTGTAAAATTTCTCAACTTCTTTGCAAGTTCGATTGTGCCCCTCTAACTTTAAACTTCTGCGTGGCGAAGAGTGACATAGGTGTCGTAGGCTTAGATTATTTCCATGTCCCCTTAACAAGACGTGAGAAAGAACTTATACTGAAAGTAAATATTTTGTTGAGATAAAATTTGACAACCCAAATTACCAACTAGTTTTGGTGAAGCCAGAACTTATCTGGTTGTGGAAGTCAAAGTTGACTATTTGTGTTCTAACGCATAATATACAAGTTAATTGGCATTTGAGATTATATTGTGGATTGAAGCATAGTAATGTGCAATATTTGTGCACTAGAGAGTTTAGTTTTGCAATGTGCAATTGTTGTGCTTCAAATTGGTATCTTGGGGATTGAAACATTCTTGCCAAACACGTAAGACGAACTGTTCATTGGAATATTTTTTTTTATTTTCATAATATCTACGTAAACTGTATAGAATAAAAGATCAATCCATACAAATGCATAAAATTGAACCATGGTTAGAATTTTGACCCAAATTAAACTCTATGCCCTTTTTTTGGGCAATTTTTCTATCAAACGTTTTAAGGTTTTTTATGTATTAAATAATTTTTAGTTCTAGGAAAAATCTTTAGATCCCGGTGCTAGAATTATCTGTACAGAGCAATGTTTCATCACTTTTTTTGCTTCACACTTACATTGTGGCTCTATTGGTATTCACTCCTCCCTCTTCTTATCTCCATTGGTCTTGGAGCCCTTTATATGTCTCCCTGTTTATTGTTGTTTGGATTCTTCTGGTTCTACCATTCGATTAAAATGCCTCAAATATATTGATAACCCACCAGTTTTCTCGCTTCAAAGTATTAGTAGCCTTGACGAAAGCCTCACCTTTTATATATCTGAGAATTTTATTTTAGGTTTTCTAAGAGTTTTAATCCATGCATATTTGCTCACTAGTTGTTTTCTGATTTTTACAAAACAAACCTCTGATGCCATGCTTTATAATTCTTACAGGTAAAATTACTTTTCTCGTTAACTAGGTTATAGATTTGTGGTAAACCTAAATTTTATTGTCCATTTCTGTTTAAAATCAGTGTCAATGCTGGACAACTATTGATATCAACGTGTTGTCGGTTTTTTTTTTAACAAGGAAGGTCTTATATACCTTGTGAAACATTACTATTTGAATGAAATAATTGTCCACTTACCATTGTCGTTTTATTTTTTAAGTTATTAATTCATTGTACAACAAAAAAAAACTTCCTTTGCTCTTATTAAATTTACGAAATAATCTCATTTAATAGCCAAAAAATATATTGAAATCACTAGAAAATTTAAAATAAAAACTAGGGTCTACCAGAAAATCATTTAGAATGAAATCTTTATGAACTATTCTGGAGTTCTTGAAGGGAGGAAAATTACGTTTGGGATAACCAAGAGATGCCAGTCATGGAAGAAGTGGTGTGAATTTATTTTATTTCTAGAATTTTTTTCTTGGGCTTTCAGGTGATAAGATAAACTCAAACAGTCATGTTTGTCATAAAAAAATTCACTCTTCTGCTAGATACGTTATAAATCATTTGCTATGTGACAATCTTAGTCCAAAATAAATGTTTTCTGAATTTCAATTTGTTCTAATAAAATCTTGTCTGTTGACCTCAAAAAATGTTGTCAACAGATGCCGGGCCCACTCGTTCATACGTAAACCAAATTCCAACACGTAAAGATAGATCAATGGAAGAGATCGCTCTGAAATTGGATGTGGGAATATCTCAACGACACGAGACGTTTTCGTTCGGGTTCCGACGAAATATCCGTGACACGATTGTGTAATAATAATCAATCGTTCAGAACCAAATCTGAATATCTTATGAGTGAATGAGAGTAAAATATTGCTTTAAGTATATGAATTTGCATTAGTCCTTAAGTGTTACATGGTGGAGGTATTTATAGTTGTTACAAATGGGATGGTAACCTTTGGATCAAATTATACTGGGCCTCATCTCCTCGGTCAAGGCATCAAATCCTAGCCATCTAGTTGACCTTTATAGCTCTCCAAAGTATTTATTGTTCTTACATTAAAAAGACATAACATAAATACAATTTTTTCAAAGGTCACATAAATCATTTGGAGAAGATCTTCATCATGAGTACAATCTTTGCACGTAGGTTGTCAGGAGAGGAGGACCTTCGATCCATGAGGTGCAGGTGCCTCGGAATGAGATGGGCCTCGGTCAATGGGCACTGGGCCTCGGCTAATAATGGTCATATAGAAGAGGTCATGGTGATTCGATTGGATATGGTCCCACGACTTTATTTTTAACTGCCACGTGGCAGCCTCTAGTAACAAGTCATAACATTGTCCATTGGATTTTATTCATTCTCATACATTTTTTAGCATGGCAAGTATTTAAAAATAAAGGATTTTAGCTTCATTATTATTCTTATAGTCGATTGATATGTGTTTCTATGTTCCAGGAAAAACATTATGGCATCAAACGCATATGTAAGTGAAATGAAGGAAAGAAACCTGGGGGAAGTTCAAGAACTCAATCAACAAGCTAAGACATCATCGCCACACACAAAATCAGATTTATGAGATGGAAGCATATGCTAAATTTAGCAATTCTTTCTTTGTTTTTTGTTTGGGCAAAAGCTAAATATAATACATGTTTGGAAACTTCGAATTATCAGACCACAACTTTGTCATCAATTAATTGCCAGTTGTACACTTATATATCTATTCTATTTGTGAATTAACAACAGAATTTGAATTTTTGAAGGAGTATCCACACCCAGACTGTTAGTCCAAATTGTAATTGACTAGTTTCGTGTTCAAAATCATAGTTATTGAGTTGTAAGTAAAGTCAAAAGAGTTGGGGTTAGTAGTATAGGTTTTGAATGAGTCAAAGAAATCAAAGATGGATCAAGGAGAAAAAATAGTCGCAAAAATGCTCGCTACCCGCCAAAGGAGTGCTAGAGCAAAAATTTTAGTGCTGGTCGTGAGCTCAGCGCTCGAGAGCTTGACTAACCGACAGGCGCTCGTACAGCCATGTCATCTGGACAGGGTCCCATTCGCAATTTGATGAATTTTTTAATCCCATTCAACCTCAAGGCTTCATTTTATAAATACTCAAGCAATAGCCATCCCAAAAGTGTGTGGATCATTATTTTATACAAGTGGTTTACATAAAAATGAAATGTTAAAAAGAAAGTGGAGATATTTTTTTATTTGGTTAAAGAAATTCTAACCAAATTATATCTCACCATATCATGAATATGTAAACCATTATGTACAATCGATTTCATAATTCTCTCGACCAACTACAAGATCAAAATACAAAAGATCAAACACAAAAAATATTTACCTTCACCAATAAGTTTTCAGAGTTCTAAAGTTGAGAAGAGACAACTGGAGTTCTAGTTGTTCCAGAATGAGTTCTCTCTTGGTAGTCCATGCGGAGGGAAAATAAGTCTAGAATTCCTGAAAAGTGCAAGTTTCACAATAGAAGAGGTTCTTTAGTAATTTACAGGTTGGGTAGATAGAGTCTACTAATGTTTAATTGTGTCTGGACCAATTGTAAGTTATTTTTTCTAGTTGATCATTTTGACAAGGTTTGCTTGGAGGTTTTTTTTAATCCCTGGTCACAGTTATTCAAGGGGTTTTCCTTCGTTACCAAATTTGGTATTATTTACTTATATTGCTTTTAATCTATATTCAATGACACACTTAGGGTTTAATTTGACATTAAACTTAATCATCTAGAAGCAATAAATAAGCGACTTATTGTTTTTTTATCGATTAATTGAATTCCGCATTATACACTTCTAGGTGTAGTTGGGTCTAAACATTGTTCAACTACTATATTTTCATAGTCGTCAAGCAACAAAATAAACATAGCCATAGATTAGGATTGGATCCGTCGCAAGTGGAAATTCTGGCCTGTTTCATCATGTGTACTACCATCAAATACGTATAATGGTGATTGCATGTTTATAAATGACGTTGGAATTTAGATTTTATTTTTTAATATCAAATTGCTACAATTTGGTAATTTTGCCTGTGGATGTGATCATGTGTGAATCATCTTTGCTTGATAGGTTTTTCTAATTTTTGAATTTTGGATACCAACTTAAGTGCTTTATACTTCATTTTTCCTTTCTTTTTAGAGAAAGAGGAAGGCGAAGGTTGGAGAATTGCTGTTTCAAATGTAAGATTTAGTTACTCAACCACTCCTTGATGCAGGGGCGAATCCAGTATTGTAGTTCAGCTAGGGCGGAAATCGGTGATCGATAATCGTTGACAATCAACGATCGTAATAACCAAAAATTATATAATTCAATAGAATTTTTCAATTAAAATTGATTTAAAAACGGTGGACACATCTCCATTAATTTTTTCCACTTATACCTAATTTCCTAAAAACCTAATTTCCCAAATCACTATTCACAAATCACAAATCAAAATTATAACTCATAAACTCATAGTCTCAGTCTCAGACAATAATTCAACATAAATTCTCATTTCTCATAATTCATAAATCACAAATTCACCAAAAAAAAAAAA